>VYZP01002733.1:25180-40795 GCA_013400635.1 Hypocryptadius cinnamomeus | reverse complement strand
GCTTTCCAAGACAGCGCAGCTTTCGAAGGCTTTATTTCACTTATGTTAAAATACTGAATTGTTGGTGCTGCTTTTTTTCTTTTTTCCCCTTTTGTCTTTTGCTTTTTTTTCCCCTTTGAGTGCCTGGAACATGTTGAAGAGTGTTGGATTGCTCTTTGCCATTTTCCCTTTCCAAGGTCCCTTTCATGGAAACAGTTTGCTGGCAGCAGATAAGTTTCTGTATCTCATTCCAGTCAAATTCCTCAGTCCATGTGATAAAGAGTTTCATGGGAGGCAGGAGGAGGAAGAGGAGAGCATTCATGTGAAGTCTCTGATTGCAGCAGGGAGCAGAGGAGCTTGGTGGGCACCTCCAGAAGGAATTGTAGGGAGTTGCTGGGCATAGGAGAGAAGCACTGGAGCTCTGGTGTTCACCACACAAAAACATTTTCCAGCTGACACAAGAAGGCTGTTAAAAGTTAGTAACACAGATTGTTTTATCACATCCTGTTAATTATAAATTAATGAAGAACAGCTCTGCAAAGAGGAGCTGATGTAGTTCTTCAGTTGCTTGTGACATGGCAATCAGATTTTCAGCTCTTTCTGTATGATGATGGAATTAAAGCTGGAAATGCTATTCAAAGTTGCAGACTGGTGTATTTTAAATTATCAGGCTTATAACTGCAAGAGAACAGATCTACCTTAAAATTAAATATTTTGTCCAAAAGATAAACTCCTTCTATTTTGCTAGCATTATAGCTATTAAAGAAATGGCTTTAAATTTGTCTCTCTACATCTACCACATTGTACTTAATTTTTTTTTAATTGCTCCTTGGCGTAGGAATAAATCTGTCCCTGATGACTTAAAACTGCTGAATCTTTGTAAAGCATAAAAAACCCAAATGTGGCTAGATGTGTATTAGCTCACCATTGTGTGTTTACTATGGAGATTGTTGGATTTTATCTGGTTTGGCTTTATTGATCAGCTGCGTAGAGTGAATGAGGAATATGTGTTTTAAACTGGATTTTTTCTTTTCTAACATAGTTATAAACCTTGAAACTCTCCCACTCAGTACCAATTTAACTTCAGCAACAGCCTGTGGGTTTGTGATTTTTTCCCCCCTTCACTTATTGAGCTGTATTCAGAAGTTGTAATATCCTTAGCAAATGTTGATATTTAGAAAGTCAATTTTTTGTTTCCCCTCTGCTGAAGCTGGATTTGTATAACTTCTTGACAGTTCAATTGTAGTAACATGAAGGTTTTCTCTGTCTGCTAATGACCAATGACTCTTCTTTGAAAAGCGTCTGTTAAATGTGGAAGCAAGTTTAAGGCTTGGTTTTGTTGTGTGTCAGGTTAAAACAAACTCAGTCAAGTTCTTTGCAGCTGATGCTCCCTTGATTCCGCTCCTCCTGCAGAGCTTAGGCTGCTAACTGAGACTTGCCAACACTCAAGTCTCTGCTGGTTATCAGCATGGGGTGCTAGGAACTGTGATTTGTGTTGTGTCATCTTAGGCTGAGGGGAGTATTGGTTGAAGGGCAATGGGGTGAAAACAGTCACTAACATGAAAGTCTGATTTCTTTATGCTCCACATTCAGGAACAGTTTTGCAGTGGTTGACAGTTGCTGCTATTGCCCAGTGTCTACACCTTAACATAGAGATAGGGAGGGTTTCATGTCAAGAAGTTCAGTTTGAAGCTTATCTGTACCAGTAATTGGAGTAACCTGTAATTATCTACATTTTAAATTTAATTTTATCATGTTTTTTTACTAACAATAGTGCAGCTACACAAATTGGTGAGTGAATTGCTGAATGAAATGTGTTTATTCTCCGTGGAAATGGACTACTTATACTTCACATAGGCTGTTGCTTTAGATTGAGTTAATTCTTCTAATAAAGTAAAGCAGTCAATCCCTCAAATATTACAATTAAACAACAATAAAACAAACCCATCTGCATTCTGTTTGCAGTGTTTGAGTATGTGTTCCTTAAAAAAAAAAAAGTTTTGAAACATTGTAACACAAAATACCAATACTGGTTTTACTACATTGATCGTTTGGGGCAGCAATCTGCTACCATAAAGGCATGGAAGGAAGCAACTTTGTGTTTCCAAAGCCTGTGGATACAAGTCTGAAGCTTGTTGAAGGCAGTGGCTTCAGAAAGCATCAGTGTTGCTCTCAGTACGTTTGTGTCTGGATAGCAAAGCTGTTCTTCCCTGGCTCCCAGTAACTTTGTATGATTCAAGTTCAGTGGTCTGAGCAGTGCAGTTTCCCTGCCAGCCTCCTGCCTTTGCTAGTCATAAAAATGAAAATGCTCATTATAAGGAAGTTAAAGCCTGTAGGTAGTAAAGTGGCTTTTAAAAGAATGAATTAGAAGTTGGATAAAATATATACCCATGTACTGAAGACTTCAAACTTTTTGTTGTTGCTACTTCTTATTTTTAAGAGGCAAGGAGGGGTTTATAGCAGGGTTTAGGAATCTCTTAGCAACAAGGAACCATCTTTCAAAAGTTGAAGTTTTTGCTGAAGAAAATAGAAGGGGAAAAAAACTCTCTCACAAATTAAATTTTAAAGTATAATAAGTCTGGCCAAAAGATATTCTGAGAAACAATTTGCTAAAGATACCAGAGCCAGCAATAAATCCTTTAAATTGAATCATTTCAAGTATATCAAGAATGAACATCCTGCCAGACAGACTGGAGAGCTGATAGATGACTGAAGTATAGAAGAAATACATGGTGAACATAGGGCACAGTAAAAAAGCTAAATGATTTTTTATCCAAGTTGACTTTCCTGAGAGATTTTAGGGCAGAAGCTTCACTTTGTAGGTCATATTTTGAGATTGGTCTCAAATTGAAATGTTGGTAAAAAAGATTTTTGGAACATAGAAACAAAAGTAGCAAATTGCCAGGAGTAGATTCCATTTACCCAAGAGAGCTTACAGTAACCACCAGCGACAACATTGTTCTGGCAACTGTGATCTGCTGCTTAAAATGGCTGTGAGATCAGAGCGGGAAGAGAGACAAACACAATTTCAATGTATTAAAAGCATTCCAGGAATAGCCAGGGTACCACAGACCTGCAGGTCTGTACAGGCAAGTTGGTGTGTTTGATTAGGAACAAAGACCACAAAATTGGTAAACACGTGGGCAAATGTGTGGGCAAAAACTTATCTCAGGATTTGAGGGAAGTACTCATGTGCATTTCAGATAGATGGCCTTTAACCTTAGGGTGGGACATGAAGCTATTTAGGTCTTGTTTTCCTCCTCTTCAGCTTGCAGAGTTGAACTTGCTGTTGGTGTGAAATGCAAAAAAACCCCAATCATTTGCTCTGTAATTTTATAACTTTTTGGAAAACGTACTTACTTAACAGCCAGGAACAGAATACTATACCACAATGTAACTTTGTGACAAATTAGATGGACCTCAATAAATAACTGGATTATAGGAAACAGTGGACTGAAATTAACTGTATTGCCTCAAGTACACTAAATGGCACATATGTAATGAAAATCTTTGACTGCTGATGTACATTAATTTAGATGTGAATGTTTGTTTAATCTTGGTCAGGTTCTGACCACAAGATGTAGGTGAAGCTTACTTTGTGGTCTGTGTGGCATTGTTAGTAGATGGACTCCTATGAAATCTGCCGAGTCTGAATTGTCTCCTGTCTTTGTATGTGATTGGCACACATCACACTGAATGTTTGTGACTCTTTCTTACGTTACTGATGACATACACTCCTTGGTAAGAAGATACAAAGTAAATAAGGTAAAGTGTCGCATTGGCATTATACCAGGCTTTAAGAAAAAAAAGTTGTTTGGACTAAAAGCAGCTTCAAGCTTTTTCACGGCTAGAGTCTTTTTAAGGTACTTAATGATGGTGAAATAGCTTTAAAGTGAAACAGATTTACTACACCAGCTGAAAGGCCCTCTCCAGCATCTGTCAGCTTTATACAAGTTTTGTACCAAAGAATTACAAGATGACAAAGGTTACCAGAAAGGTGAGATTGCTTCCATGGAAATATTTTCTTTCACCAAATTTCTTCCTTAGGCTTTGGGAATATACACTGTAGATAAAATTATGCTATTCTCTTTCAAGCATAAAACATGAAGTTTGCACCATTGCTATTTTGCACATTGTGTCATATGGAAGAAAGCATATGTTTGTAGGTGGGTACTGGTAAGCTTGTATGATTTAGAAAAGTATTCCAGAATCCTCTCATCTTCACCATAACTTAGTGTTACATGTTTGCCGTGCATCATGCCAATTCAACCTTGGCTCATCTAACTGTCATATAAGGAGGAGAGATTAAATCAGCTTTTGCAAAATACATTTCAGTGCAGGACATTCAATACATTTCACTGCAATAAACTCTTCATTGCCATCAATACAGCGAGGTGCTTTTAGTGGGCTGATGGATATGAGGGGTTTATTGTTGCCTTTACTCCACTTTCAGCAATGAAACATTAAAGGATTTCTACTATAAAGGAGTGCTTTGTTTATTTACATGTCATGCTAACACTGAGATGCAGAGACTCTAGTACCACGTTGACGTCAAGAAGTGTGAGTTGTGCAGTGCATTTGCTAACTTTTTAGCTCATTTTTATTTCTTGACAGCAATAGTAAAATATAGAAGACAGTCTTTGAGATGCACATTAGCTTTAAGCACTTACTGAGAATAGGAGAGAAAGCCTTGTCATTACTTTAAAAATAATTTATGGAACTTGTTAAACACTGTTTCCTATTAAGCTTGTTTGCTTTATAGTAGTCTCCATGGATGAATATTTTTGTAATCAAATAAATTTGTATTTTGATTGCAAACCCAATAAATATATCTGCTCCCTTTCCTCTGTTCCTCCTTCCTTCACTTTTCCTCCTGTTCTATTCCCCACATGCTGAGATTTTATCCTTTTATGTTTTTTGTGGAATTGGTCATATATTTTTGCATAATGATTGTTACGTTGGCAGCTCTTGTACATGGTATTCTGAAACCTTGTTTGTGCCTGGTAACAGTTTCTCACAGCATATTTTAGTCTACTGTTGCCAGATCTTGGGATGTGCTTGGCACTGAGGTTCTCTTTTTATACTGTGTTGTATCTCATTGCTGAGAATTAGTCTGTAATATGTGTTGTTGACTTGGACAATGTAAAAAAAGACCTCTGGTTGTAAGATGCATAGAAAAATGTATTACCTGTTGTGCACATGAATTGCAAGAATTTAATGAATAGACTCTTATTTTTATATCTGCCACTTGTTTTTTTTTTCCCTGGGCTAATAAAATAGTTAAGTGATCTCTTCTTACATGTCCGTTCTGTCTTGCCTGTAGCTTGTCAGTGTTTTAGAGCAACACGTGCCTTGCATAACTCAAGATCTCTGCAGTATCAGTGGCTGCTTGTGGATTGTGTGCCTCTGTTGGACACACTGTAAGTCTATGGCACAGCCAATGAAGTCTAGATAATTACTCACTTCATGCCAGAGAGAGCTGAGTTAGACAGTGAATTCAAGTGGTATGTAATTGTCTGAAGTTAGGCAGAAGGAATTGCACTCTAGGACCTAATGGTTTCACAAACACAAGTGCTGAACATGAAGACGTTAAATTTCAGTACTCAGTAGATAATATAGATGATAAATGAAAACTGTTACTTTAGCACTTAGGAATTTTTCTTTCAAACTGGGAACTTTTAGACATTGAGCAACTTTGTTCCTGATTCACATCTCAGAGAGAGAAGAACTTAAGTCATCCCAAGTGACTCACAAATTATTTAACCATGAAGTATGAACTTCTCTTGCAAGTTCAGATGGTGCTATTTATCCTTAACTATTATGTGATGTAAGCATTTCTAGGCACAATCAAACTTCCACATTTCAGTAATTATTCCAGCAAATGTGATATGTGTTCATATTCAGCATAAGTAAAACAATTTGCATATATTACAGCTGGATGTGAAAATTAGGGGCTTTCTAAACCCCTTTTGCATTCTTTTGGTGTGAAATTTTATGCTGTGTATCAAATCTGAGAGGTGTGCACAGCTAAATTTCACTATTACTCATCTGTAAGTCTGGTTGGGACATAAGTGGTATGTGGGCTTGGAACCCTTTCTGCATCTGAATTTTAGCTTTAGTGACTAAAATTTATCTCCAGCTTGAAGCATCATGCCTAAATTTAAATGGTAAATCCTTACGAGCCGAAGAATTGTGGTTTATTTCTGGGATAGATCTTTCATGCTTTTAAAGAGTACATAGATCTTGGATAGGTTTGCTTCACAAGAGAGAATTTTGCTCTGGAGAAGTAGCAAACAGAGGAGACTAGTCAGTGAAGAGTTGTGTTTAGTTAGCCAGTTGGCATATGTGCACTTGCAAGATTCACTTGAATGATTTCTATTTGTAGTGCTCAGCTGAGTTCTACTGTTGCAGTGAAACTTACTGTTACCACTTTTAACATCTATCAGTATTTTCACAGCCTTCTATCAAAATATTGCTGAAAACTGAGCCTGAGAAACAAATGTGAAATCAATAACTAACACTCATTCTAGTTAATGTGGCTGGGGGAGGAGGAATTTCTAAGCTACATAATTTTTTAAGGCATCTGCAGCTCTATCACCATTCCCTTCTTTACTGCGATATCTTCCATTTTGAGGTAAGTCAAAAAAAGCCTTTAATCCTTCTGGGAATTTTTAAAGACTTCTCCATGTTCTGCTGTTTAAAAATACTTTTGTCTTGTATTGTCCAGTATTTAGAATAAGTAGGGTATTAAGAAATAAAATTATTTGCATTGCTGAATTTCATGTGAAAAGAACTAATGGTCTTGGGAAGGTGGCCTATGTACCTTGGAGGTCTTGGTATTGCTCAGTGTGATGTGATTGACTGATCACCTCCAGAAACTTTCTGTGCATGTTTCTAATATGTGAAAAAGCCAGGTTTTGCTGTGGCAGACAATAAGCAATGTAGGAAATCATCCCCCCATGGATTTGCCCAGTGTTGTGTAGCTAAAAATGAAATTGTGGGAAGAATGATGAGTGCTGTTCTTGCTTTCCAGCAGCAGTGGAAATGTTCATGCAGCAATATAGTGAGATTACATGCAGTCTAAATTGTGCTGTACTTCTGATTTAAAAATCTGCTGCTTCTGTTTAGCCTTTATTGAGTCATTGGTTCCAAGAGAGAAAGAAGGGATGGTATTTTATGCCATTTGTACAAATTCATATCTTCCAGTCAACCATAGTGTTTAGATTTACTTTCCTTGGGAAGCTGTAAATTACTGAAAGTCCTCTGCTTTTCTATTTTCCAAATTTTAACACTGCATGCTTGTATCGTGGTTTTGGAGATTATAACAACCTTCCAGAAGCACAGCTCTAAACTTTAGACATCCTTCTTTGAAAAGGCAATATTTAAATATTTTGTCAATATTGTTTGCTCAAAGGATATTTTTCTACCATTTGTTTTATTACTGTATGGACATATCACAGTTTTATTTCTGCAGAATATTTTTCTTTCCACGCATTGGGGCACAAGCGTGTAGTTTTAGCAGACTCAGTTTATTCAGCAAAATACACAAGCTGGTACTTCATTGCTTTTTTGTGAAGGGAATAGTCCTGTGATAGTTACTTCTTGCCATAGGCACTGGTCTTGAAAATGGTCAACTGAAAATACTTTCTTATTAGTGTCATTCTTTTGAATGCCTGTACAGTTTTGAGAGGATTGATTGCTCCATCCAATGAAAAGCTGACTTGCTGCTACTAAAAATCGAAGGAGCTATTTTTTACTGGTGATGTTGGAGAAAAAAATGCCAATAATATATATTAAGTGTTTTGTTGTGTGTGACTTTACCCAGCAAGAAGGAATCAATTTGGAATTTTTAAATGGGGACTGGCTTGGATTAACGGATGAGGAAAAAAATACATGTTGTTTTGAGTTCTTAAATGCGTTAGAGAAAAAAACGAGCTGTTCATGTAAACTGGTGAGTTGTGATAGGATGAAATTTCCAGGGCTCTAACAGAGTGAGGTTTGTCAATGATACGAATAGCATCCCCCTTTTATATACTCTATGCCTTTCCTGAAATCCCAGGGGTGGCATGAGGGGATTTCATTCACAGGAAAGACTCTAAAGGACTGAATTCTGCCTTAAGTTCTGGGGCCTAGGGCTACAAGCATTGGTGAGATGACTTACCAATAGGTAGTAATTTCTCAACAATAAGTCTTACTCTAGGATGGATGGAGCCAAGTCTCTATTGCAATTTTGCTGGGAAAGCGTGATCCCAAGTGAAAGTAACAGCTTTTGTTAAGTGCCCCCAGATCTACCTATCTGACATCCGCCAACCTAAAAACATCTTGGCAGAGCTGGCACAGACATGCAGGTTTCTGACCTCATCCCACCTTGTCTCTGCCAGTGATGGTTCTGCCCTGCATGCTGAGCCTGGCTTTGCTGGCAGCTCCCCGTCCCCCCTTGGCCTCCCTCTCCCCCAGATAACTTTATCCTCATAGCACAGATACTCAGTCTGGATTTCATTTCTTCCCCTCCAGCTCCGTGTGATCCCGCGCGCATTCCTGACGCGTTACCAGCAGCCCACATCTCCGAAAGTGCCATATCATATTTCAGTGGCCAAAGCTCGGAGGGGAAACAGCCCAGTTCCTCCATGCACAAACAGCTGGGCAGTTGTGGATGGAATTAATTGCTGATATGCACTGGGCTGTGTTTTTCTTCTCTTGTCATTTCCTTTGCAGCTGTGAAAGGCAAGGTTTTAAGGCTTTGAAAACAGTGCAGACCTTCTCAGTGGGAGTAATGTAAGAGTACTGAAATATATGTGTAGATTAGGATTTGCATATGAAGTATAACCTCTCCTAAGATGTAAGAACCAGCACTGTTGACATCGATATTCAAATTCCAGGTGCACCTTGCCAAATTTATTTCTGACTTTGGATTTCCAGCTTGAGAAAAAAATCTGGTTGAGGAGATTTGGATTTTTGAAAGCGGTAATCATTGTTTTCTGAACATAAGAGTCTGAAGTTGAGCGTTGAAAGCAATCTGTTATGAAAATGGTTGTCTTCCACATGTACTCTTGGAGCTAATTTATAAAATGGACTGATGTTGCTTTAGCCAAATGTGAAACAGTGCTGAAAGTTATGTTCCAGCCCAGCAGTTATGGGAAATTTATCACGGGGTTGGAAAATACATATGTTATCAACAGGGCTGCATGTGTGCCTCGAGGCTTCACCCAGCCCATAACAATCCAAAAACAAACCACCCATCACAAATGAAAAAATGCTGTCAAAAGTAGATTCTAAGCCCTAATGCTGTCAGAAGCTCCAGCATGCTGGGCTTAGTTGTAAAATCAGTGGAAAATTGTGTGGTACCTGTTGTTGAAGATAATATTTTGTGAGCTTCCAGTATGAAAGTACAACAGATATTTTTCCCCTTGTTTATTAAACTGTTTTAAATGCACTTTTGTTTTATGGAATTGTTACACCTCCCCTACTAGTAGGCTTATGCTGCCGTGCAGTTTACTCAGGGGAAGATCTCTAAGCTCTTTTGCCAAAATAATTACAACTCCCATAAGTATTTTACTAGTACACAGTATTTGCATACCATATATTTATAAATAGTCTCATACCTGGAATTAATTATTTAAACAAATGCTTGAAAAAGGTTTTGTTGTTTTAAGACCTGGTCTTAATAACTAAATAAATGAAGTTGTACAAATATGCTGAAAATGTCCCCACCAGCTTGGGTTGTGTAACTCCTTGTACTGTAAGATGAGTATTTCAAAGGTCCCACTGAAACCAGGGCCATTATTTGTGGTAAATACTGTGCAGAGTGAGGAAGGATTGACAGACCAAGATCTTTAATAAATAAATAAATAGAAATTGCACAACTCTTGAAAGAAGCCAAACTTCTAGTCTCAGCACCCACATCAGCCAAACTCTTGCAGAGACTGCTGCAGAGAGCCATGGGATTGTACTTCCAGCAAATGCAAAGGAGTGCATCCTTACATCCTAGTTTTTCATCCATTCATGCAAGGGATTTCCGCTGTGACCTTGTCTGTCGTGGCTAAGAGCACGCAAGGGGACACCAACCCAAGTCTGGCTCACATGGTGTGCAGGAAGTTCAGCTGTAGTAATTTGATTGTAAATCTGAGCCAGAGAGTCAGTAACTTGAATCATGGCTGTTACTTCAAAGAACGAAGGTTGCCTCCTTGAAGGGCTTTTAGTTTTTATAGCTATACAAAAGTTAACTATTACATAAATTGTATGTTGTACGTATCCATATATATGTTCATATCCTATTATAAATATACATGTATCATAGGCACCCTGTTCCATATCTGTCATACTAAGTACTTTTTTGGCAGGTAGCAGGAGTTATGGAAACAATTAAAATTCCAGTGCAACACTGGATCACTTATTTGTTTGGAAGAGTGGGTGGTGTTGTAGGGAGGGGAAAAAGGCAGATCTCTGCTTCAAAACCAAAGAGTAAAAGCATTCTGGAGTGGTTTTGCCAGAAAGTCTTTTTGTCAATTTGTGTTTGGACAGAAAGGTCTGAGTATCAAGAATAGAGTTCTGGGGTTTGCAGTCTGGTGTATGTTGTTAGTAAATATTTAAGGAATTATAGAGCTGCAGTTGTTTTTATGGCCAGTAACCAACTGGTGATCCTTTCAAGGCAATAAACAGTGTATGAGAACAGTGTTCTTAATTACCCCGGCATGTAAGAAGTTGTTAAAGGTTAGAGACTGGTTGTTCTCTGCTCTGCCTTCACTTTAATCTAGTGCCTGTCTGACTGCGAGATTAAGAGTGGCAAAAAAAATCCAGCCAGTTTTAAGGAACTCATGTAGTAGCTGGGCAATTTAATTTCATCCAACAGTGAGTATCTTGATCCAGACTGTCTGCACTGCGTTTTCCTGTGGGTTATGTGACAGGTTGGTGGCATGATTTGCTTTGCAAACCTGTAAATGAGCTCATGTTTGTGAATCTTTCAGCTGTGGTTTCTTTCTCCACCCTTTTCTCGTGAATAAACTTGAAAAGTATTTAGGACAAGATTTCTCTGGACTCACCACGTCTGATGGTATCTTTTTCAGCTGTGGTCTTTGTATATATGCACTTCTAAAATAATTGGGAGGTGTGGTGCAGTGTGCTTCCTTGGAGGGAGGCACTGTTAGTAAAGATTACTGATCTGTGAGAAGAGTCAACTACAGAAAATGATGAAACTAGCACTGCTTGGGAGGAGTCTGTGGCTTTGGTTTTTAACTCCCTTTCGGTTTTGTCAGTAACTTGGAGCAGGGAACTGTTTGGTCAGCTGTCGTGTAACACGGAAAAGATTCTTGTCCTGACAACTACATTTATCAATATAGTAATGAGTTCAGTGTCTTAAACAACCACCTGACCTACTACATGAAGAAATTGTATGCAGTCAATAAATACTTCAGATTGTTCTGTATGTGACTGACAAGCCATAGTTGACTAATGAAATACAGGATTTGGCAGTGCTAAAGCTCGAGACATCGTTGAGTGAACTTTGTGTAAGAGTGGGTTCATTCAATAAAAAATAAAAGGAGCATTTAAAGAGCCTTTTATTCCTGTCATAAAGATGCTTTGTGCTATTGCAGTCTTGTGTTTGACAGAACGGTTGGGGATGGATGCTGCAGATAGTTGTCTTGTAATTTGAGTGTCTTCTATTTGACACCAGCATGATTTTTATCTTCAGTGTTGTGACATGACCGGTGAGTTACAGTTTCTCTGTTTGAATGGAGTTTCCTACTGTAGTTAGTATCATGTATCCATAAATCAGTCTGTTGGCATTGGTCGTTCTGCTTATTATGGGATGGGTTGGGGTTTGTTGTTTTTTTGTTGGGTTTTTTTTCTTTTTTTTAAGGAAATGAGATCTGATTTTGCTTCTGCTTAAGCCACGGAGAACACCAGACTCAGTAGGACTGGGCTCAGAGTTTTGAGTGTTTGTTGGCAGCTAAAGTGAGCACAGCCACATGGGGCACGGGGCTGATTCCACTGTGCTGCAGTACCATGGGTCCCTGTACCTTTGAGCTTTTAAGTCTTTGAAATAGAATGAATCAATTATGTTTTGGTTTGTGGTTGAGTTTGGTTTGGGGTTGTTTTTTTTAATTGTTGTTGGGTTTGGGGTTTTTTATGGGTAGGTAATCTTGATGTGTTTATACACATGGCTCTCTAAAACAGCTCATTACTGGTCACACAGTTACAACAGTTGTTGCACTGTAGTTCCCCATCTCTCTTTACTGTATCAAAGTAGTTCAACTTCTGTGAGTATGTGTGCTAATGAGTTTTTATCATGTGTGTGAGTAGTAGCAGACTGGATATTCTCCCATATTAGTCATTGCAATGTGATAGATAATAGAGAAGTCTATTCTCATTTAAAGCTATAGCAGAGTGCATGAGACAGCCTTCATTAATGTATGCTGCAATTGTATTGAATTTCTTCGATTACATCAGATTCTTTCATTACTCCAGAATCAGAGAGATTCTTATGGTAAAGGCATGACCGACTAATTTTAAATTGTCTATTAAATTCAATTTTCTAGTATCCAAAAGCATACATGCACCCTAGTCAAAGAAAAAAACCAACAAGAGCTAAGTACCCAAGTATTTTAAAATATATAAACTGGGGAGAAGAGAAGAACAAAAAGCTTCTAACTTTCAGTAGATTAATCATGCTTTCAACATCTGGAATGAAGGTTTTTCTTAAGCACAGTTTTGAGATACACAATATTAATCCCAAAGCTTTGTGAGGGCGAGCAGAGCTTAGCCTAGGAGGCAGATACTAAGTTCTGGCATTAGTTTTTTTGCATTGTTTCCACATTCTGGCACTCCACTCCATTTCCTCGCCTCACTGAGCACTGAAAGGGACATAAATTGACATAACTAGATTTTTGTGACTGGGGCAAGGGAAGCAGCCTGAAAGATAAACTTTAACCTGTCATCCTGTCAACAAATTTGCATTGTTAGAAAAGTAAGAATTTATATACTGTGGAGTCAAGAGTAGTATGCATTAAGAAAGTGCATATCTGAAGTTAATTTATTTCAGCCTAAAAATAGAATTTAAACATCCCACTGTCTGATTTGCTTTTCCATTAAAAAATTTACATTTCCATTTTTCTGTCATAAAAAAAGCTTTGAGTACTCTCACTGCCTAAAGCAAGGAAGTCTGAACTATGACCAAAGTTAATGGGAAAGTAATGGAAGAATTTGGCCTGTCCCTGTAGTTTTGGGACTGCTAACTTCTCTTAGCAGTCTATACTGTGTCTTGAGCATGCTGCAGTTCAGTTATGCAACCTTGGGAAGTTCTCTCCCACTGAATGCACTGTTCCATTATTAAGGCTAATGGGAGTCATGTGTTTGTGTCAGTGGGAAAGCAGACCCTTAAAAATCTTTCTGGTAGATTTGGTGGAAACAGAGCTCACGTTCGTTATTGCTGCTCTGGGCAGTTGGATGTCTCATTAGCGGAATGTTAATGATGTTCAGTGAACTTCATTACTGGACGAGAGGATGTGGTGAAAATATAAAATGAATGACTTTTCAATCTTAAAATTTCCTGTATTGTTGGATTAATTTCTGCCTGTTGTGTCCTTTCTCCCATCCCAGTACTTACACGTTGTGTACCTGGAATCTGGTGGATGTGATGCTGGGGGTGCTTCAGCCCTGCTGTCGGGGCTCTCTGCCCTGAGCCCGTGCTGTGGTTCCCCTCTCCTGTGAAACTTACAGTAGCAACCATTAGATTGTCAATCTTTCTGCAACCTCAGGTAGGAAGCAGATTGTAAACATCCAGCAGGTAGGAGCCCGATTTTAGCCGTGGGACTGTCAATGCAGTATCTTTACTGAGTGTGGAGGGAGCGAACACGGCTTTGCACAGCCCCGCGGGGAAGGCGATGGTGAGACCCACACCATCCCTTCACTGAGCAGATGTTCCTGCAAACCCCCACTAACAAAAACAAACCCACCACGTCCCTGCCGAGCTGCAGGATGGGCTGGCCCCATGTGAGGCCGAGCCCTTGGCTGGCAGTGGGAATTCGCTTACCCTCGGAAAACGCGGCCTTTCGTTTTATCTCGCTGAGGCGACCGCGGGGGAACAATGGGTTATTAGAGCATTGGAACAACACGGGCTTTGAGTGACCCCCGCAGTACTGTGTTCTGCAGGCGAGGCTAAAAGGAGAGACTGGCTGCCCTCAGAGTTAATTTGGCAGCTGCTGCCTGGGGGCCTGGGCTGGCGGTGGGTGTGAGGTGAGGGCGGCCATGAGGGAGCAGGGAGGGCTTCCCCTCAGGGCCGTCTCTGGGAAAGGGAAAGAAGTAAACACAAAAACTTGGACAGCTGGCAAAGTTGAAAGTGTTCAGTTTGTTTTCTCTTTCTAGTACAAAATCTGTTTTCCTTCATTCTTCAGCTTTTAAGACAAAACTGTTATATTGCTGGTTTTTGCCACTGCCAGTAAAAGTGGCTGGAAATGGCTGAATGGCAGGTGAAGCGTCCGGTCACAAGCAGAAGGGTGCTGCTTCCCCAGTTCTACATGGAATGGCACAGTCAGGCTTTCACATCCCGTGCAGGGTCCAAAGACTTTGATCTTAAATGTGGCCTTTGGAGGTGTCATCCTCCCTGAAGGTCATCCCCCTGAAGCTGTGCACATCGATGAGCCATCAGGTAGATTATGCCATTGATATCTCAGAAGTTAGAGTTTCAGGATCACAGAACAGACTGAGTTGGAAGGGACACACAAAATCAAGTCAATTTCTTAGCCCTGCAAAGAAACATCCCCGAGAATCACACAATGTGCCTGAGAGCATTTTCCAAGCACTTCTTGAACTCTGTCAGACTTGGTGCTGTGACCACTGCCCTGGGGAGCTATTCCAGTGCCCAGCCACCCTCTGGCTGAGGAAGCTTTTTCTAATGTCTAACTTGCTGTAGCAAAAATTTGGTTTTTCAGAGGAACAAGGATGTAGGGCAATGTTTTAGCCTACAAACAAGGTATGTTCCAGGTATGTATGCTGCTGGTCTTGAAGGTGCGCTTTTTTTAGAAGCACTCATATTTCAATGCTGGTAAAATATGTAGAGCTACAGAGTGGACATGAATTTTTAGAAAATCCAGAAGCAACACAACATTCAGATGTTTGCCAGTAGCAATACTCCTCTTTTGTAAAGCAGAAACCAGTCTTTTAGTTCCTCAGCTTTCATTTACACACATACCCCTAACAACAAAAAAAAGAAGCTCCCCCTCGTGATGACACTTCACTGTCTTGGGTAGAATTTTCCTGCCTTCAGGGCTGAAAGAGGAGCCCATCCAGTGAGTTATTTGTGGGTCAGTTGGTCTTTCCATGATGAGAAATAACAAGGTGTTGAAACTAGTTTTATCTTCTGGACTGATGTACCTATTGCATGCTGAGATTTTATGTGTATTTTTTAATGTGTTTTTCTCAAAGCACATAATAATAAAGAATTGTGGCATCCCCTTCCTGGGTAGCTATCTACTCAATATGCAAATGTATTCCCAATGCCCTGCTGGAAGCCTCCCAGTCAGTCCTCACTGAACAGTTCCTGCATTGCATCTGAGAGTCCAGAACCAAAGACTTTGCTGTCAGTCAGAAGGCAAAACGGGCTCTCCATGAAGGAGGAAATATTTAATAGTTATGATGTGT
>VYZP01002733.1:8940-25152 GCA_013400635.1 Hypocryptadius cinnamomeus | reverse complement strand
TTTTTTTTTTTTTTTTTTTAAATCAGTTGGGGAAAAACAAGCGGTGGCAGCAGCTGTGCCATGTGAGCGAGTGTGTCATGAGCCTGCTGGGCAAGGCATAGTGAAGGGCATTATTCCACTGGGAGGTTGGCACTGGCCATGGCCCTCCAGAGTTGCCACAAAGGATTTTCTGTTAGACATCTAACGCAACAAGCACATTCATATGTTTGCAGAGGGTTTCCATGGAAACCGTGTAAACTGTGATGCTGGCAGACAGAGGCAAAGGTTATACTATTGTAGAGGCCCTTTTGTATTCTCTTTAAATGTTTCAGAGCAGCTATATTTCTTAACTGATATTCTGTGCCTGTGCAGCAATTTTTTCAGATTTTTGGTTTGGTCTTTTGTTTTTCCTCCTTTCCCCCCCACCCCGTCCTTGTCTTTTTCATGGTTGTACTAGGAGGTCAGATGAGATGCAAGAATAACAATGAAAATGTGGTTCTCTTTTTTTTTTTTTTCCTTTACATGGGATCACTTGAGTATCATTATTTGAATTAACTTATCTTTCTGTTAGTGGTAATGATGCAATTGGAAATGGAAGAAGAGGGTACAAAAAAAAATCAACCCCTACTAGTACATTTCTCTTTTTTTTTGAGTGCTTTTATTGCTCAGGTAGAACTAACTCAGGTCATTGCTCACTGGCACTTGGAGAATTTTGAATGCTGGTCTCCTCTCAGAACAATGAACTTATGCTATTTATAGATACCAGTTTTAGCACTGGCTAGTCTTTAGCATGCTTTGAGGGTTCATGCTGTTTTTAAATTTAACCTACAAATTTAAATTTCCAAAATACCTATTGCTTTGTTCGTGTTTCAGAAGTACTCCCACCATGGGCACAAATGCTGCTTATTAAGAAGAAGGAAAATTATTGGTTATTCTATATCCAAGTTCCCCTTTGATAGTCCATGTTTGCAAAATCATGCTTGTTCACAACTTCAGCTTAATTATCATGGGAGGTTATTTTAAATGACTGAATCTGTGTCTGAGCTCATGCTGCAGGTCAGAGAGGTCCAGGTACTGCTTGTTCACCTGCTGCTCTATGAAAATGAGATCATACCTGATCACACTGTGCATGTATTCATTCCTGCCACTTAACTTTTGAACCTATTGGTTACTTTAAGCCAAACTTGGCACAAAGGTAAAAACATCATTTGCTTGTGCTTTACAGAAACGGGTATCTGGTTAAAGATGTAGGATTTTGATGCTGAGCAGCATCCTCAGTACCTGAAGTACAAGTTGCTCAGTCCATCTGATTATAGGGCACTGCCTAAAAAAAAAGTCCAAGTTAAGTGTAGATAATTAACTGAACTCGATCATGAGTTTGCAGAATCAAGAGATAATTTAAATTCTCATTTTTAAAGACTAAAACATACTTGCCTGCACAAGGGTAAAAACCTTTTAGGTGTATAAAGTATTACAATCTTAAATAGACAAGTGACATTAAGGCATTGTGTTTCTGCACTTGTGAAAGTGCTGTCATAATTACACAAGGCAGCACTTACTTTTTGTGGATACAAGAATGAAACAGCCAACTTGGAGAACTTATTGTTGTGGGAGACAGTTTCTAGCAGAGAATGAAAGGTGGGATGTGCTGTTAGCTCAGGATGGCTGCTGATTTACTTTAGGACATGCCCACAACCTGCTGCACCATGCCAAAAGTGGCCAGGAAGGGATAGCTTTTATTTGTTTACTTATTTCTTGCTATTTATATATCAGATGTATAATTATTAAAGGCTTCATATCCAGTGTCTCGTGAATGTGACAGTTAAAAATAACTTAAAAAAACAAACCATCCATTTCTAGAAACCACTGGTCTCCCAGTCCAGTATCACACAGTTACAAACAACATGTTGAATATGACATGAAAATGAACACAGGATAAATGTAATGAAAACCTTTCTTCAAGTTTCATCCAGCATAATTGTATAATTGCACCCTCTGAGGGACGGGGGTTGTCTGCCAGGTAGGAGTGTTTCTCATTATGAATTCCACTTTTCTGAGTTTGAAGCCAGAAGTCTCAAGAAAAAGTCTGTTCATATAACACAAAACTTTGCATGCTTTCATCACATCATACTGACTGCTTTGGAGTACAAACTTTGATTCGTTTTGGTAATTTAACACAGAGAGAGAACACTGATGAGGCAGGCCAAAATCAAAATTCCTTAGCAATTTGCCAAAGAATTAAAAAGAACAAAATTATAAACCCACAGCAACCCCCAAATGGTATCTTACATGCTTGTTTCAATGCACACTGGAAGCATCACTCAGTAATTAAAATAAAAATAGAAATCCAGCTATCTCTCTGCCCAAAATGATGCAATAAATTAGCAAGTTAGAAGAACATGTCTTACAGGAAAAAAATAAATCTAAATACTGCCCAGCTCTAAAAGCAGCACCTACTCCTGTTCTTCCAGAAATCTTTGAGATCAAATTCCAGAGACCAGATCAGTCCTGCAGATTCCTTTTTTCCTCTTTGGATTAAGAAATGAGTTCCAAAAAAAAAAAAGATGTGGTTTCTCCTCATCCCCACTGTGGTTGAGGCAGAGCTCTGGCTGCCCTGGGTCAGTGCTGTCCTCCACAGCATTCCAGCACGTCTGTGAGAGCTGTCATGAAGGAGCCTTTGGCAAGCATCTAATCACCTACTATTCAGCACTGTATTAATCAAGTTTTGTGGTATTTTTTGGGCATGTTCTTGCATGGAGATCTTTAATTCTTTGAATAATGTTAGGTTTTTACAGATGTTTATAAAAAACCCACAAAGCACCCAACACAAAAAACCTGAAAAACCTAGAAAAGATGTTACTTACCTTTATTCATCAAGTAGATGGAATCTCCATAGCCTCATTTTTTTGTATCATCAATAATTTTCATATGGTGTAAGGTGAAATGCTGTTTACCTAGGATCATTTCCATCAGTTATTCAAATATTGAGAGGAAAAAAGCATCACCAAAGCTCAGACGATAATGTCATTTTTCTAAAAATCGCTAATTGACTTTTAAATTTGCTGCTTTTAATTCTTAATGTTAGAGTTGAGAGAGGAATTTTCCTCTACATTTCAGGCTCTGGACTTCAACCCATGGGTAACAGATACTTCCACCCAGTATAAACATACACAGGTTTATTTGCAGACAAGCCAATAGCATTTTCAGGCCAGGCTTACTAATGAGCTTTGAAAATTCAAATAAAATTACTCTTAAGTATTTCGTTTTAACTAGAAGACAGATCTATCTAATATATTTGTTGGCTTCAGAATATTCTTGAAATTATGAACAATAAAAACCCAGTAGAAGGCAAAATTGGAAGAATTGTTTGGGGAAGGATTTGAGAGAGAGTCTTTAGTGCTGCATGTGACTGATCAAAGGCTGCACGTGCCTTCAAAATTATAACAGAGTCTTTGCAACAGGAATTCTGAGTTACTGCTGCTGCAGCTTCTTCAAGTCCCTGGTTAGAGGAGAAACCAGGAAGCTTTTCTTCATTCCTCGCTTGCATGGCAATGCTGTAGCATAAAGAGAGTGTCTTCTGAAGCAGTCTGGCGTGCATGGTTGCTTGTACCACCTTGGCTGCTGGGAAGTTCTCAGTACATTGGACCATCTCCTCTTCAGACATGAAATATTCATGCTTCATGCAACTGAGATCAAAGGAGAGGTTGGTTTGAATCTCTAGGACAAGTGTTCAATGTCAGCTGGTGTTCCATTCTTAGAACAATCACAGATGTGTGCAAGTCCCCATGATTTTGTATAGCACGCTAGGATGCATCCATGCTCTGTAATACCAGAGTAGTTTGCTGTGGAGTGTCTTTTATTTTATCCAAGTTTCCAGGGCTTACAAGTGGTGATGGAGGAGGAGAATTATGGGATAACAATACATAATTGCTTGCTTGTACTGGAAAATAATAGTAACCTAATTATGAAATATTTATGTATTCTGCTTTTGACTTTTAAAATACTGCTCTTACTACTGGGCTTGATGCTGACTCACCCTACCCCTCACTGTTTGTCTTACCAAAGCTTTTGTTAGTAAATCTTCAGCACTTGTTCAGAGATGTGCTGGCTGCTGCTCTGGGCACATCTGCTTCTCTGTTCAGTGCTGTGGTTAAGTCCAAAGTGACCCTCTGTCATCAGCTGGCCTTGCTTGAAATTCAGGGGAATAGTTTTTCATTCCTGAAGGTGTAGAAGACCTTTGGCTCACTAAATTAAATTTGCTTTTCTAATACCATGAGCAAAAGGTGGCAGAGACAAGAAGGAGGTCAAATTCGGGCCAAGTCAATTGAGATTGATGTGCATATTTGTATAGGTTAAACTTTGAATGGATGTGAAACTTCCTGCATATTCTAGTTGGGTAGTTTGTTGGGGGGTTTAATTATTTTCAAGCAAGCTGAAGACAATATTAACCATGTGACTATACACACAAAAAGTGTTTCTTACTACTGTAAATCCTAGGGATTTCCCTGGGAAGGATAATTAAAGCAACATGCTGTGAACACAGCTAATAAAGTAGTTGCCTTTTGAACTTTTGAGTAGGTCAGCCAGGTCCTTGTGGCCCTGCTCTGCTCTGCTCCACACTTTCCCCTGCTCTCCTCCCCCAGATTATTTTTAACCCTGATGCCTTTGTGTAGCCACTGTAGACTCAAGCTTCATGGAGAGGTATTTTCAGAGGTGGGGGACTGAAACACGTTCACTGGGAGAGGCAGGATTGCCTCAAGGCAGCCAGGAAAACATGAAAAATTGTAGCATAAGGTATGTGTAACTTAAGTCCTCTAAAGATGATAATTTTGTAAGTATTAGGGATACAAGTATAACCTCCATCAAATTCTGTGTGTTTGTTAACTTTTCCCTTGTTGTGTTTTGACAGTCACAAGCATTTGTTTGTAAATGGACCAAGGAGGGGATAAAATGTCCCATATGCTAAAGCAAGACTAATTTTGGTAATGGAGAAAAAAGAAAGTCTTGAAGCCTTGAATGGGGTGAGAAAAGACGCTCTCAGTATAATCTGTGAAAAGTGATTTACAGATTTTTGTTCCTTGTGCCATCTCATGGCTGATATAAGCTGTTAGTCCTATTAACAGAGCCTTCCCTCTACACCTCAATTTGAGCTTGCCTTTTTAAAGCATTTGTTAGAGTAAGGGGATAGCTCTTTTCTCACAATGCCTAAGGTTTTTTCCCTTGCTTATGGCCAGTCAGTGGCAATGTGCCTGCTGTACAGTCAGGCCTGGGCTTGGCTGGCATAATTTGTCTCACACTTTCATCAATCCCTAAAATTACTATTTGTAATTCCAGTTAAAAACCTTAAGACAGCCATAACATTTACACTAAGTCTCTTCTTCATATGTTAAATCAATACACATAGTTGTATTGTTTTATCTAAAATATTTTGAGCTTTAACTATAGCTATCATAAATCAGCTTTTTAAATTATCTTGTTTTTTGTTTAATGTGAGAATGATGTGTAAGTCAGTAAAATGTTAAAATTCCTTTTTGGTGAGGCTAGCCAGTTTGTTTTGACATGGTCAAGCTGATATTGGTATATTAATGTGGCTTATGTTATTGCTCTTCATATAAAATTTATGGCAGAGTGATTCAGAGATCCCAAGATGAACTGGGGAGAGTTGTGCAGGGTGTGGTGCATGATATTAATAAAGATACAATTTGTCCTGAAGACTGTATGATCGAAGACCTGGCACAATTTCATCTTTTCTTCAAGTTTCTAGTTACAATTGTCCTACTGAGATTAGCTGTTGGCCAGGTTTCCCAGTGCTCACTTCTGAGCTGTGGAGGGCGTTGAGCTGCAATTCCGTATGGTCAGTGCATAGTGGTGGTCTTAAACGGGGTCTGCACTGAGCTGTCGGTGGTGCTAAAGGTCAGGATTTGATGTGAAGAGAGAGGAACTCCAGAGGTTTGGGCTATAAAAAGGTTTGGCTTTTTATACTACCATACACAGGATCGGTTGTTGATGTAAATATTTGTAAAATCCAGCAGTTGCCTTGTGTTGATCATCTGGATTGCCCACCGTCACAGCCTCTGACCCTCCAGCAAAACACAGGAGGCAGCTGCTTTGGCCGTGACATTTCTCAGGATAATCAAACTGCCATAAATCACCAAGACTTTTCATTTGCCTTGGGATTGATAAGAGATTTCCCTGCTCTCCAATGTCACACATTGTACCAGTGACCCAGGAGGGCTCCTGCAGGTTGCTGGGATACTCCAAATGGCTCTATCCAGGTTGATGTGAATCAATGGATTTCAAAAAGTTTACATAACAGACTTATTTCTTCTACTCCATAACCTTATGTAGATCTGTATATAAAGTAGAATTGTTTTCCCCTGCATGTGTGCCTGTCAGGGATAGCCCAAGAAAAAATCACCAGAGGAAGCTGGAGACTTTGCAAGAGAGGGAGAGTGTTGCGAAATATGGAAGGCTGTGACTGCCATCAGCTTTTCCAGTTAAGTTTTTCTTTCACAGGGAAGTTCTTATTTTATACTGTGGAGGAACCCTTCCCAGGTTGCATGTTTTTCAGGTGACACAGGGACATTATTCAGCCATTGTCTCTGTGTGTGGGCTATGTGTGTGTGCCTACTTTCACGGCTTAATACGGATAAAGTGTTACCAGAACGTAATCTTTTAATTTAGCTCTCTTGTCTACTAGCTCGTGAAATATTTTTGGGTGACTTAAGTACAAGTGATTATGTAGATAAGCAGGGGTGAGTCTTTAAAAATAAAGTGCTTTTTCATTGTCACCTGCATGAATTGTTTCACCAACAAACTCTGTATTCCTCCTCTGCTACTTTTCTGTAACTAGTTTGCATGTGTGACTGGATTTGTTCTGACTTGCATGTTTTGTGTACAGAACATCATAATCTCAAAATGTTCATATTGTCTGCACAATCTTAGCAGTTTTTGTGTAAAACAAGAAAACATTTCATGGAGCAGAGCAAGGAAACCATTACACTGCCGGCTGCTCAGGTGTCACACAATGCAGTGATAGCAACATCCCGGTTACGTACTGCCTTTCCTTGGCACAAGGAGTTCCACAGTGGGCAGAGTGGACCTTGGATCTGAACTCCCAGGGTTGTGCTTTTGAGACTGGTTTTGTCTTTTATCACACTGACTCTCAGAAAAGGTTGACTGGATAACTTGCTTATCAAGGGTTCCCTCCCTTTTTTACATGAAAAGCTCATGCAGCAGTGAAGGAAATAATTTGGGTCTACAGGGTTAAGCATGCAAGTTCATTTAGGAGACTCCACGCATGCAAATAGCATTTATGGCCATGTGGTAGAGCATATTGGATACATCAAACCAGCATTCTGGGCTCCGGAAGTTTTTTCCCCACTTGTGTTAAAAAATGTTGGCAGGCCGGGCTGCGAATGTGGAGGTGCAGACTGCACCTGCTACAGGCTGAGTGCATTATAAGGAACCTTCCTTAACAGAGAAAAAACATCACCCCTGCAGTTAAAAGTAAAGCTACAGGCCTCAAATTCTCATGTTCTGTGTGGCTGTCAGTGACCCACTTAGTTCTCACTTCTTGACAATAAAGTGTGTCTGGCTCAGTTCCAGTTTACACTGAGTAAAGTGTGAGTTGCACAGCTTGACTATTTGTGTTGACTTTAACATTGCATGATGTAACTGGGAAAAAATAACGCTTTAGATTTAACACAGCAACACAAAAACAAAGTTCAAATGCACTCAAGTGCTTATTTCTTAGGAAAAAACATATTTTGCTGCCATACAGTCCCTTTAACGTGGTGTCTGAAAAGAGATGATCATTAAATTAGCTTGCTCTGTTTAAAAACAGAGGGACTTAAATATGCAGCACTGGATTAGACTATTTGATTAGTAACCAGTTTGGGCTGTAGTATGACAAATTGTTTATGGCTGCATTGCTACTGGATGAAATGGTGTTTGACGCTCCTGTATCATCATTATCTTTATTTCAAAACAAACATTTGTGTAGATATGCAGTTAACTGGCAGGGTAACTGATACAGCTGAAAATTAATCCATTTAATAAAATCCAAACCAGCTTAAAAAAACCCTTACAAGCATTTGTTGGTATGAATCTGAAGATGTGATAAAGGGAGAAAGATTGAATGGCTGGGCAGGCTGGGAGGAGATATGACTATTTTTAAATGCAAATTAATTTGTGTCAATTTAAGGGTGTAGCTTGGCTTGAGTGCTAGTGTAAGGAATTCCTGTGTATTAGTAAAATCAGTTAATAAAATTTTGAACAAATGCTACCTTTCTAGTTATTTCCAGTTCCAGAAATTGAGTTTAGGAAATGCTGACATCTGAACACACACCTTACTCACCTGAACAATGTGTAAAGTAATAAAATCCCAAATCCATTGTAAGATAACAAGAAAAAGAAAATTTTTCAGCTCAGATATTTATGGTATTTGATGTCCCCATCAGGTGAATTTCAGAATTAATTTAATTTTGAGGTGCATATCCAAATTATGTTTTTTGCTTTAAAAGAGTTGCAGTTATTCATTTGTGTGTCATTACTAAAATACGCAGGAGGGAGAATGAACAGTTAACTTTCTAGTGCCAGAAAATAACATTGGTTATTGGTTAACCTTGGTTAACCCTCTTCTCAGTCCACATTCTCCTACATATTTCTCCATCCCTCTGAACCATTCCCCCATATTCCTGAAGTGTGTGTGCTGCTGCCAGCTGACATACGTAGCTGACGGTGTTTGCTAAAGCCAAGTCTTTGATTCAGACTGGAACCTGTTTCATGGGGAGGCTGGAACTGAGATCAAGAGACGCCCAGTTTGCTTCCAACAAGTCTCCTGGCAGACAAGATATTGGAGGGGGGGTGGCGGGGAGAGAGAGCAGACTGTTCCTTACAAACAAGCAGGCGAGAAATCGCAGGAGCAGAACAGCTCACCGTGCTCCTGAGAGGAGCCGCTCCGATGCGGGGCAGCCCAGCCCGGGTGCTCAGACCCCAAATCAGTCCCAGCAGTTAATGATGCCGTGCACACACTGCTGGTTTGCAGGGCTGGGGACTCTCGGTAAGATGGATTGCACTGCATAGAGAAAATGGAGATGTCTGAAACCAGCCAGAAAAGATCAGCATAAAAGGTAGGTTAATGTGCTGTTGCTAGGTGATCTAATAATTTGGTCCCTTTGCTGTTATTCTGTCTGGTGGTGTTTATTTTTATGTACATTCAGTACATTATGAAAGATATAAATATATCAAGTCAGTGCTTTATGGGGGGTTCTTTCTCAATATAAATTTTCCTCGCATTTGGTTTCCTGCACTTTTTTTTACTTTAATACTTCTTTTTTTCTCTGACCTCATTATTATTTTTGTGATTAGACACTGAAAATAGTTTTTGCAACAAAAGCAACACAGCAGGTTACTTAGATTTACAAAGTGTCAGATGGGGATGCTCAGGATGTAATGTTGCAACCTAAAATCAACAGTTCCATGTTCCTGGAAAAAAATTGAAGCTTTCATTAAATAAGACTTACTCCTAAGTAGAGAGATAAACAGCTTGCTGACAGAGGGGGTATGTTCTACTTTCTCTCTGTAGCCCAGTTACGGGTATAAAATACAGAACAGGATATGGAAGCCAAACCCATGAGCTATATAAGGCATCAAAGCACGGGAGGACACGACCTGTTTTCTTTTGTATCAGAATTCAGTTCAGCATGAACCAGGAGGGCAGAGCTCGGAGGGGGAAATGGTGTTAGATTAACAAGTTACGTTGTAGCAAGACCTTGTGAGCCTTTTTGTTTTACAAGTCCTTAAAAGTATTTTCAGCTGAGATGAGGATTCTGTGTAACAAAAATTTATCTATTCTGAATTTCAGTTCTTAGGCCCCACATTGGAGCTATTGAACCAAGTGTGGGCAAACTAAGCCCAAGTGTGGGCTCTTCTTTAACTTTGAATCTCTTTTTAGTGTGTCAGCATGTGCATGTTAGGTCAAAATGTGGGCTAAAATGTGTGCCTCAGCAGACCAAGAGTGATGGCTCTCACCAGGATAGAATCAGATCTGAATTTATATTTGATTTCTCTGTGTATGTTCCTCTGTTCTGACCAGTCTAGATAAAGTGTCTTGTTGCTGTTAGGTAGGGTCTCATTTCTTCCTGTGCCTCAGTCTCTGCAACCGCTCTGGAGCATGCATAAGAAATGTTAGCTAGTACTGTTCAGGAAGGTGGTACCTCACTTTCTTTGATTCATAAACAGCATTGGAGGGGGTGGAAGCCAAAAGTAGCCTTGCAGCAAAGCTGATTTCTTCTCTATGCACAAGTATCACACACACACAATTAAAAAAAAAAAAAAACTGAGGGAGAGTATCCTCTATCACAATTCATAGATGTTGAGGTCTGGATTTCTTGTAAATACTTTTGTCTTATTGCTGGTTCTATGCTGAGAAGGAGATACTAATTTTTTGGTCCCCTAAAGCTGATGGCATTTTTAACAAATATCCTCTTTCTTAAAAAAAAAAAATCAATAGAAGATGCAAATAAATAATAAAAGAATGGTTGATTTGTTTGAAAATTTTCCAGGAAACAGTAGGGGTTATATGAGAGTCAGCCTGGGCCCAACAGAGCGGGCATTGAACCAGACCTAATAAGAACAACTGGACCCAACACCCATATTATGTTCAGTAATGGAGGGGTTTTGTACTACAAGGACTTCAGTGTTGTAATCTTAATGGCTAGAGGTAACAAACCAGGCTGAAAGGAAAAAGGAAAAACTCAAGTCCAAGGCAATTAGAAAAATCTCTTTCGTGGATTTTGGGTATTGCCAGTCACATTTGTGCCATTTTTACAGATGAATGGGCTTTTCTGTCATTGTAAGAATGAATTGTAAAGTAATGGACTTGAACTAATTATGTCCTATAAACCTATAATAATAACAATAAATGTGTTTTGAAGTTCAGACATGCGTGTAGTTGATCCAGCCAACTGAGTCAATTAGCAGCTGAGCAAGCCTCCTACTTGGGGTTAACAGTTCAGGTTTTAGGGAAATCAATGGTCAGATAAGACAACTTCAGGGAAGAAGGAAAAGAGCAGGAGTCACAGCTGGTCACCAGTTCAAGCAAGGTTCTTGCTATCTGCTTTTCTAGACTGCTTTTAGTTACCTGCAGGTGATGGAAGGTGCCTGTTCTTGCTCAGATGGAGGTTCTTATCCCAACACAGATGGAGAGCAGTGAAGGCTGACAGGTCTCAAGTTTTTCTTACCTTGTGACATTTAGCCAGTGTTCTCATGGTCTCGTGTTTTCTCCTGATGCTTTTTTTCTTTTTCTTCTTAAACCTCACCATTTTGGGCAGGGGAAAAAGGAAGGTACACACAGGGCAGTGGAGCAGAGACATAATACACAATTACATCTATAAGGGTATTTTTCCTGAGCTGAGTGGTGGTCAGATCCCCAGACACCATCCCAAGAGTTAATTCTTTAGAAAAACTTAAGCTCCTTTCATACTTCTACCAGATTTTTCCCAAACTCATTTCTTTGAAGCAAACCCCTTGTTTTCTCCCCAGCATCCCCAAACTGTTCACACATCCCAGGCTTTCCAGAGGTCACTCAGCAAATGCTGAATGAACTCCTTCTGCACCCAAGCAGCAAATGCAAAACTCACCAATGTGATTCCTCAGCCTCTGGAATGAAGCCATCAAAGTTCATGGAGCTTGTCTCCAGGATGTGAATTATACATCCCAGAATATGGTATGTTCATCCAGCATGCCAGGTACCTCCTGGGAGCTCTGTGTGTGCAGCTGGATAATGTTGCAACCCAGATGATGTTTTCTTTTTCTCTCTCTCTGTGGAAAAAAAAAATGGCAGGAAGAACAAAACCAATTAAACCTGTAGGAGCTGTTGTGTTTCATCTCAATCCCAAATTTTATCATAATCTGTAGTGTACAAGAAAGTCAAAGACATAGTTTTCTTGGCTCTTACCTGCTAATGCTTTCCCAGCTCTGTCAGTGGTTTCTATCTGGAGTTTCATACTTGATTACTGGGCTGCAGTGCCCCAGGATTTCTTCCTTGTGCTCTCCCTTGTACTGTCGGCAAAACCATTTGGGAATCAGTGTGGGAAACTGGCTGAAAACCAGTTTGCATCCTCCTGCCAGCCTGCATCGTGGTGTGGCTGAGCAGCAGAGGCTGTTACAAGGACTGAAAGGACTTGCTGCAGGCAGGAGGAGAGCTTGGGCTGCTGAAGCTGGTTTTGACAGGGATTCCCAGTGTTCCACCTGGGAAATGTGTGAGATTACTTTGGATGCTCCTGTTAGCTCACTGTTCACAGAATACCCCAAATGGCAATTGCAGTGACACAAACGAGGATGGGTGAACTGTGCCACAGAGCTTTGATCCACTGATACCAGAATGTCAAACCACATGTTGAACACTGCTTGATTTGGGCTTTTTTCCTCTGAAGATGTGAATTTAAATACCAAATTTTTTTTTCATGCAAATATTTTTATATTAAATGTATTATTGACTGTAGATATTTGCATGTTAAAATGTATTTTCATAATACACTTATCTCGTCCTTCAAATCCTGCTTCTCTTTGTTCCTCAAATGTGAGAAAGTGTCCCTTTTCAATAGCTTTTGAGGAATGGTGTTCCTGAGTGTGCTTTTGAACCTGATTCTTTGTATGAAAATTCAGGTGTCTGCTTCTTTCCTTTTGATCCAGTTTTGTTTGTGTTTACAAATGCTTATCAGGTTTTTTAATGAGATTTTTAAGCTTTCTACCAAGACATGAAAGTATTTTTGTTGGTTTTTTTTTTTCTTTTCCTAATGTAATGAGCTTCAGTGAGAATCTTTGCATACAATTGCACACAAAAGGAGAAAATCTAAAGCTCAGCTGTTTGCCATGGATGTGGCCTCAGTGCTGTGTAAGCCATCTCTGCAGTTCCCTCTATGTCTCCCAGTGTTTTGTGAAAGAGCAGGCACCAGCTGGAGCTCAGTGGAAATTCCCTGGTGGTCCTTGAGTGTCCTGAAGCCTTGTCTTTAAGCTGTGGTTATGAGATGCTTTGAAAGTGCTGTAATTGAGGAATTTCTTCATTCAAGATGGGAGATGAGCTCTGAGCAGACATTAAACAGGCATTCTCTTCTGGGTGTTTGCTTGAACAGCTCAGGAAGGAGAGCTGTATAAAAACCTTGGGAGGTGGTAAGTGTAGTATAAAATTACAGAGGAAAATTTGTCATAAAATGTACAATGGTCATTTCAACTGTCACTCCTAATTGTATGCTTTTGGTTTTTATTTTACCTCAAATAAAGGTGATTGTGCACTATCAGAGAACTTACCAATGGTTTTAAACCATTTTTCTAGAATTTTTCCTAAATTTTCTGATTGTGATAGCTACTCACTTGTTCTCCTTTTATTTTAGATGATCTGCAAAGGGACATTAGTTGTGTCCAGACTTGGAAGTTCCATGCAATGCCCTCCTTAACTAACATTTTCCCTGCTTTCATTTTGTTTCAGGGGAATCCTTCCCTGCACAGTGTTGAAGCATGAGTGCTGATGCCAGCCAGGTGGTGATCACTACTCCTCCCCCTGCCACGATGCCTCACAAAGAGCGGTACTTCGATCGCATCAATGAGAATGACCCGGAGTACATCCGGGAGAGAAACATGTCCCCCGACCTCAGACAGGACTTCAACATGATGGAGCAGAGGAAGAGGGTCACCCAGATACTGCAGAGCCCTGTGAGTGCCACTAATGGGGAGTAAGATGGAAAGGGTGTCAGTGTGTGTCACGGATAGATGGAATATCTCTGCACCATCTTCTACGAAAAGTCACTAAACAGATTTTCCAGCATTTTGTTGGTGTGGTGTTTTGTCTGTAGACAAGCAGCCTTTATAGTGTTGGTTTTTTCCTCCTGATACTTTTATATTCTTATGGTTCATTGCATTGTTACAGAAAGATGTGGCTGGCTGCAGGGTTCCTAATTAAAGCTTAGGGACGGGGAAGAGAGTGAAGGAGTCACTGGTCAAATAGGAACAAATTAGGGCACTACGTGGTGTTCTGCTTTCTGGGTTTGAATATTAACCTATCATTTGCATCAGGAATGCTTTAATTAACATTTATAATTGGGTTAAGTTTATTTAAAAGCTAGACTATGTTCTTTTTATGTCCTTGAGGGTGATGATACCCCTACTTGGCCATATTAGTGCTCATCTACTGGTTTTGTAAGTTCAGTACTTGTGTAGACTACATATAAAACTATTCAATCTATTGAACCATGTTCATGGTAGTTTTAATTTATATTTTAATACCTGTATTCTTTGAGTTTAACCTGATGGGTACATTGGAAAGTAATGCTGTTACCCTGAGTATTATGAAGGCATAGGGAGTGAGTAAGACCTGTGGAATGATCCTTTAGGGGTATCCATGTGTGATGCGAGTATTGAGGATAATGGGACTGGGAAGGGGCTAAGCAGCTTTACAGATCCTTCTGTCTTCAGTTCCTCTGTAAATTGGGGTGCTTCTGTAATTTTTTTTAAGCTTTTCCATATGTAAAGAGATTGCAAACAGCTGTTAGTAATCACCCTATTATAGTCATCCATGAATAACAGGATTGTTTGCTAAAGCGTTGTCCTGGAGTGTCTCTTGGATCTGTGTGTTGCTTTGAGTATAACATGAACCTGTTGACTAAGGAATTTATTATTTTTCAAGTCAATTTGTGCAAGCTTGGGTTTGCAGCCAGGCTCTTTTATAAGGAAAATACTCTGAGGAGGTACTGCATAGTTTTTTAATCATGATAATTTTATGTTAAATACTCAATTGTAAAATGTGATCAGAGCCTACTTATTCCTGTTAAAATACTCACATTATGAGTAGCCAGGACTCACAGAAAGACTAAATCTTTAGCCTAACAGGTAAAAGTAAGTTGGAGAGATCATTTGGTTTTGTACGTGATGGTGGTTTTTTGGTCCTTTTGATGACAGTATTGAATCTGATGAGTGTAACTATTTCATTAACATTTTGTGGCATCTTTTGCCAAGTCTGCCAGATGCAATTGAAGTCCCTTTGCTGCAGCCTCTGTGGTGTTTTCCTTAGTAGATGCAGTGTCAGCATGCAGATTTTAGGAAGGGGTGTGAAGAGGGGTATGAACCCCTGAGTTTAGGCTGCTCTTTTAACGAAGATTGTGGGACAGAGAGCTGCTGGGCTGCTGTCAGTGTCCTGCTGCAAGAGAAGCTGAGCCCAGCACTTTTTGGAAAGTGACTGTTCAGAGCTGCCAATAAGTTGCAAGTTTTTGTTGTGTAAGGGAACAGTTGTCCAAATAAGCCAGGGGCCTGCTGCCTGCTTGGCTTAAAGAGAAATGGGAACGTGGGAGCTGAGTGTGGGATCTGGCATGAAGAGGAGTTGTCTGAGCTCCCACTTCCCCTCAAGTATCTCCTTTTATCCTCCCTTTTCCTGATACAGAAAATTTAGAGGAACTCTGCAGTGATTTCTCACACAAGGAAATGAAAGCATTTTTATACAGTACCCATGAGCAAATGTCCATCAAGCGAATTTCAGAATTTATTTGGGGTGGAAGGTGCAGTGTGCCAGGCTCCAGGCTCCAGCTGCTGTGTGCCATACCGTTCCTGGGACTCAGGACTGAAAACATTTACCTTGTTCTCTTGAATTTAAAATTCATCACACAACGGCCAGAAAGTATTGTTCCTGTTACCAGTCTGTGTAACACAGGTTCAGGACTGAATTGATGAGCATTGTCCATAGTGGTTTTGTTCTATAGCTGCAGAATTACATTGTGTTAGATAGTTTCATGGAACTTTGTTGCTTTTCTGTATTATTCCACTTGATAGAGAGAATATAGTTGTAAGGTGTTTAGAAGAAGAGAAATTATGAGACACAGTTTAAGGAAGAGCTTGCTTTGCTGGTAAATCTTCACCAAGCCTTGATAAATGCATTCAGATCAAAGAAATAGTCAATGACTCCTCTTCTGGCAAGTATTATTAAGTGTGAAGTGAATCTAGCAGGGATAGTAGCTGTCTTAAAAGTACATGAGCATGTTATGGTGGTGATATATTGAGGTGAGTTCTGAACATGCACTTTCTGTGAGCAGAGGTGCAAAACTAAAGGGTTAATCACTGTCACATAGCAGGAAGCTTAGGTACTAATTTAATCTGGTTTTATTAACAAGCTTTTTTTCTTTCTTTCAAGTAGGAAAATCTAAATCCTTTAGCAAGAAAATAAATTAGAGAATATATTTCAGG
>VYZP01002726.1:16166-33383 GCA_013400635.1 Hypocryptadius cinnamomeus | reverse complement strand
AATCAGGGTTCACTACATCAGCAAGCATGAGTCAACCTTCCTGACTGACCAGGTAACCTACCCTGCCAATATAGAGCTGTATCCCAGCCTAAACACCAGCCTGAGTATAGCAAATAGACTAAAGCTCTTATCTACAGCTCTAAATCCATTTATATTCCCACTTTATATTCTCATATGACTTATGTCGGTTTCAGTGGGTGGCAATTCTACTTCTCTGACAGCATTTTATAATCTATCCAAAGTAAAGAGGGAAATACATTCTGATTCCAACAGTGCACTCAGGACAGAAGCAGAATTTCAGCTGAAGACATACTTGTAGATGTATTTTATTAGTTTAATAGAGCATCAACAGTAAACTATGTGGAATTTATCAATTAACTTACATAAGCATAAGACAAATATTTAGCACCTCATGACAGACTGCAGTGGCTGCCTCACCTGCAGTGCTGTTGGAGGAACTCTACCAGCTCTACACTAGCTCTTTTCCGGCAATTTTCTTTTTTTTGACTGTAAATAGTTTTATTTTTGATTCTTATGCAAAAAGACTTTTAAGTGAGCAAAAGAAAAAACACATCTGGATGTGGTTTCATTATATCTCTATTTTGATGGCTTTTCCTTGTAATGCCAAAGTACTACACAGTTATTTGCTTTGACCTAATTAAGGAATACATGAAAACCCACTTTGTTAAAGTTCACTAATGCCAGCCAGCCACTGCAGCAAATTACAAACACAAGGACTTACTGGGTTACTGCTGCACACTGAAATGTAATCAAAGGCTGAAGTGCAAAAACATGCAATAAAAAATGCAACTGTCTTCGAAAAAGAATTCACTACTAGTGAGGATTTATTCTATATTCCTCTAAATACAAGCACAATGTATTCTCTTGAGAAATTGCAAAAGGTAATGAGCTAAGTTACATAAATTCTTATACAATGAGGTTACATTGCTAATGTACAAGCCTTGGGAAAGGTATCTTAGAGTACTGACAGTAGAGTAGAAATTGGCAGAAACAATGAAACCGTAATAGCAGGACCTAAACACAACACACCAACACCCAAATTCTGGTCAGCAGCACTAATGAATGTCTAAGGGCCCCTTGTACCTCATATCTCTGCTTGGCCAGTATAAAGAACACAGTCAAAAGACAAGGAGCATCCCAGAGCATGGGATGCCAGAGCCCACGTTTCACAAGAAGCTGTGGTTTGCCACAAAGAACTGCAAATGCCAATATAGCAGCTACAGCTGTGGATGAGCTTTCATGTTTAAGCACAGTCTCATGGTCAGTCCCCCACAGCTCCCCAGAGGAATGAGATTGATACATTGCAACACTGCAGCAGAAACACACTATTAAGAAACACAGCCTTAACACAGCCTTTGTCGCTCCTTTCCTTTCAACAATTAAATAATAAACAGCTTAAGTAAAACTTGGGCTACTATCTTCTGCTTCACTTGAAATTCTTTGTCAGAAGCGTGAACCCACAAGATAAAACAACCACCATATCTGGAGGAGTAGCTCTTGGCTTTCCAGCTCCAGCACAGAAAGTAACAATAATGTAGGCAGAGGCTACAAACAGGCTTTTGGGACTGTGACTACTTCAACTTAAAATGGGATTAGTGCCTCTCTGTTCTCATCTCCTTTGTGTACATGTGGATTCATCACTTCTGAGGCCATTCCCACCATCCAGCTGCTCCTGCTATCAATGACAGAGTGGAAGTCAGTTCAGAGCAAAGTCTCAGAAGTCCTTCACAAATCAGTGGGGTCTTCCCAGGGGATATTACAGCATGATTGCTACAAAACACCAGGGAGGTGCTCAATGCTTTGCTTTCCCCAAAGGGCTTAGTCATACAGGATTGCAGGTAAGGAGAGCCCTGAGCCAGCCTCAGCTTGCTGAGTGTGCTGCTTTGCTAATTGGAGTTGATGAAGATGAAATAGATGCTCTCTCTCTGTTGGTCAGCAACGATGCTGTGGCCAACACACGGGAGCAGATATTGTGCATACAACCCTACAGGTCACCTTTCTCTCCAAAGACACCTCAGACATTCATGCTGGAAGCTGTTTCTTTCACTGTTCTGGTTTTTGCTGCCTTTCAAAGCACCTCCAGGGATTGCTGAATTGAGTCACTGCCCTTGCACAGCAGCAAAAGTAACTAAAAACCCTAGAGGCAGTTCCCCACCAAAGTATCAGTGCTGGGGCCCTGAGAAAGGAGCCTGTCAAGATGCAGTCAGATTCTGTGGTTCATGCAAACATGTGGCCTCAGAGAGGAGGCATCCAGGTAAAATGATGCATCGTTGGACATACAGGAGAAAATTCTGGTTACTTGGATATTTTCAGGTATTAGTGTCTAGGCAATTTTACTCCTGAGACAAGTGTGGTCAAGCTATGTTTTTATAACTTCTCCTTGTAATGTCAAAGTTCCACACATTTATTTGGCTTGACTTAAATATATGAAAACCTACCGGGGTCACTCTAATCTTAAGCTCTGAAAGAATTACAAAGAGAGATTCCTGCACTTCTGAAAACATTTAAGGCTTATTTTGGATGTTGTCATCATAGCAAAATTAGAATCTCTGAAAAGTATTATCTATTTTTTCATCTCTATTTCTCTTTGTACTGGCATTCACACAGTAAATGTGCAATGACATTATACCCTTGTCTTCAGATGAAAATGAACAATCCACTCCACAGATATACAGCTGTCATTTTGTACCTAGGATGCATGGCATATATTGAAAGGGCATTACAGACTTTCAGAGTTTTGAGTTTGAGATATGCAAATATTTTTAAAGTTTTACTGACGAGGGAACTTCATTCCGTGGACGATACATCACTAAACTGATGTCAGAGAACATGATATTAACTTTCACTCATTTTGGCAGGCCATCTTCTAGTGATGCAACAAAGAACTTGGATAAGCAATCAAGAAGCTTCCATTTTAATCTACAACAGGTCCTTTGACACCACACCAAACTGAGCACATCCCAGTTAAAAAATAGTGCATGGAGGTTCATTTCCCAGTTACTTTGGTGACTTACAGGAGTACTGGGGAGCTGGTTTCCCAGTTCTGCTCTGGAATACATGTACAGATAAATTTCAATAGAAACAATTTTGGGGAAGAAATTCAAAACCACATATCCATGATCTACTTTTAGATTTGTTAAAAAAGTGAGTCCTCACTTGTTAACCTTTATATGACAGCACATCTTACTATTCTTCTCTGGCATAATAATCTTGTCAGCTGTGCAAATTTGAATACCTATGTTCAAGTGGCAGCTATATCAAAATTCATTAATTTCATCATCAAAAATAAAAGTCAGTAATTTCAGTCAATCTTTGCATTGTTTAAAGGCACACTGACCAATTACATGGCAGGGCTTTGTCCAGCGCTGATTAGAACTTTGTGCCTTCATTATGCAAAGTGGATCATTCAATAGTCATCAGTCACTTCTGTCCTGCTTCCCAATCCTCTCCTGAATGGTTTTAGGCAATTACCCTCCCATCACACTTGCATTGTCTGACAGTGAAGCACAAGTTCCAGCAGGTAAAAATGATAAAAAACATCATTGCCCAGACCAGATTTACAACTTGCTGTAAATCCCCATGAAGAACAAATCACTGTTAACCAGAAGTGGAGCTGCTGTTTCCAGCTTCCACAGTGCTGCAGGACAAAAGCACACACACCCCTCCCCAGCCAAGGGTGGAGCAGTAGGAAGAGACTTCCCCCTCTTCGAGTACTATCAGCACCATGGGAATAACTTCAGAGACTGACATCATGATGAACACAGCTCAGTTTACACCAAGAGTTACACTCTCCAAATCCAAACCTAAAATTGAAGAAGCTTTTTTATGCAGTTTATGTACTTTAAAATCACTGTTCAAGAAACCAAGCCCACTGCAAAATACAGTCTGAGTTTCAGAGAGATCTTTGGCAAACACCAGTAAATTTGAGGTAGGACATAAGCCCATTAGTGGGCCAGTTTCACACACATACTTAGATTTTTAGGCTGTAAATGTCACACAGCTCATGCAGTCATTAGTCATCCCTGTGCACCATACATACATACAGAGGCAAAATGAATGTTGTTGCTGACTTACAGCACAGAACTCCTATGAACACCTATCTTGAATATAAATACTGATAAGAGTATCATTAATAATATGGGATAGCACAGTAAATTGGTTTCAGTATATAAAAGAACCTCTCAAACTTTTTCCTATAGCTGGAGTAGAACCTCTGCTGACATTTAAATAAATTCAACTCTTGCTGGGTTTTTTTTTTATATCTTGGCAATTTCTCTTGAGTCTGTACTCAAAGAGTCCAGATAAGCAGAGATTGGATGCTGAAATGCTTAGAGAAAAGAAACTAACCTAAGGTTTCCACCTCCAGGTTGAAGAAGGAAAAGGCTGGAGAAGCTGATTAGGACCCAGAGGTAATTCCATGCCCAAATGCATGAATGCAGCTCCACTGGGTGGAATCCAGTCCTGCAGCTGCTAATGCAAACTGAATCCATTCTCCTACAGTCTATTGCAGAAGAGGCCTGACAGTACCTTGTGGTTGTTTTTACAAGCTTATAGCTGGAATGAGATAAAAGACCACACCAGAAACCTTCACATTCCAGTTTGTCTCCACAGCCAAATCTGCACTGGTCACTGCTACCTCTGTCTGCCATATCATGTCCTCTCCCACAGTTCTTGCATATTTGCAGCACTTTAAATGACTCATCCACTTCTCCATCAGAAGATAACATCTCCTTCTTTGTATTCATTTGAGGAGGGCTAACAAACTGCCTGAGTCATCACCATTTTTCACCTGGTGTGGTCTCAATGTTTCAATTCTCCAATTTAGACAACATCCACTTGGAGGAGTTCTTTGCTCAGCAGCAGGAAAGAAAATAACTTGACTCCCTGATGAAAACCTCAAAAACATCCCAACTACTAAAGGATAATGAGACATGGCCCTGATTGATTGCCTAATAACCTTTATCTAGATGCTAATGAATGTAATAAATTGTGGGATTTATGGGCAGCCCCTGCTCAGAAACCATCTTTTAAAGTACATACTTGAAGAATGCGAAATTGTGACATGACTTCCAGCTTCAGTTTCATCAGGGAAAAAAAGGCCTGTGTAATGTGTACATTTGAACTGACAATCAATCAGCTGAGATGCTAAAGTGAAACAGTCTAGGAGAATAAATTTGTATTAAGTAAAATTTGAATACTATTGAAAAAAAACCCTGCAATTATAAGTTCAGGCACACTTTGGAGGTCACAAGGGCCAACCTGAATATTATGATTTTATCGTTATGGTTATTTATTACAATATTTAATCATTAATTAATATCTTGAAACCAAGTCCCAATCATAAAATCTCTATAGCAGGTTAGATTGCAACACTTGCCAAAAAAAACTTCAAAGCAACTTGAGATATTAAACCCCAGCTCCAAAAGTTACAATCTCATATATCCATATTTCAAAGATATTTACATATCTACCTCTCATACAAATCAATGTTCTGACTATAAGACCTTGGCATCTAAAGCGTTTTCAATAACACTCAGGATTTGGAAAGTAGGACTCGCGGGCTCACTAATTTTTGTTTGCCATTTAAACTCCTACCCCTTGTACTTCTGTTTTAAAAGAGGAAAAATGAGTAAGAGATGGGGATAAAAGCAGAGTGAGACAGACTGGAGATTCAATTTGGATTGCCAGCTCTCATATCTGAGGGCAGAAAATGCCTTGTGATTTTTGGTGTTACTTGGCATCTCCAAGGCTATTTGTTCCTCCACATCTTTTGGTCATGAACTTGTGGCCAGTTTCAAAGGGGCTTTTGTAGCTAGAGGCGTGCTGCTGGATCCAGGCATTTCTCCAGGGCAGGTAGTACAGGCAAATCTCAGTGTTGAGCTGCAGCTGATATCACACATGTGCCAGGAATGTACAAAGAGTTCTGTCCCTTTCCCCTCCAGCTCAAGGGCACTGGCTATGCCAGAGGAGCACCTGGCAGCTCCCCCAGGCAATGGGCTCTGCTCCAGTCTCATTAAGAAAACCAGTGGGTAGGATGAGCCCAGCAGCATAGAACTGGGTCTAAGGTGCTTGGAGGTAGACTGATGGTAGCAGAGCATCTCTCCGTGAGACAGAGCACAGCCCACAGCTCTTGATATGACACGCCAAGAGTAAGCATTAGCCTGTGATTGCTGTGAATAGATCCTCTGCATTTGGGGAACAGTTTTAACATTACCTACTTCCAAAAGATATTGTATAACACTCAGGATGTTCATTGCAAAACCATTGCAAAATTTTTCCTCGCTCTTTATAAACCTAAGTCCTAAGGGCTCTCAGTAAACTGAAACATCTCGTAAGAAGGGAAGAACAGCAATATCAATAAAGTCTATTTACAACAGCACTTATGAATCATCAGTGCTTCATGCTCATTTTGATAGTGCAAATATTAACAAGCCTTTTACTTCTCTTTATGCTAGCATTGCTTACTACTCAAAATCGATGTCAGTACAAATAGCAGCATAAAAGAAAAAGTTCCAAAACTGTCTCCATTTAAAGATTCCAGTGCTGGCTTCCAACTTTCAGAAAGATTCAATATAAATTGGTAGTAACTTTGCGGCAATATTGATGCCCATGATTACAAATATTCATAGAAACGGTAAGAAAAAGAGCTTTATTTTCCCAAAGAAAATTGTTTCTCTTGTGGAATTTACTGATCTGTACTACAGACCATCTAGTTTTTATTCTTTGAGACCGAACATTTAACTCTTACCAGGCAATGGTCTCTGCATCACTACACATTGCCTGTGTTGGGAAGAGCAGTGTTTCAGATACTTTGTGTGGTGTTAACAAACAAGGTCTGCTCAAGGCTGCAGGGAGAGCCGCAGTCGCTCTGCAGCGATGATTTATGAGCAATGTGCAGCCACACAGCCTCATCACAAAGCAGCTCCCAGTGTGCAGCTCTGGGACTTTTAGAAACACCTGTGCTCACACCCTGGTTTTCCTGGTGCCTAAAGAACTTAACCTACAACTACTCCTCGGCTCAGCTGCTGCCAGTGCAGATGCACCTCCAGGACAGGGCTCACAGGTGAGCTGGCACTGGCAGCACGGGAGAAGCCCCAAGGCGAGTGCCTGTCAGCAGAGTTACAAAGAAGACCTTGCTGAGGAAGGCAAAGCTCATTTATCACTTCTTTTAGCAAGCTGTCCCCAAAGGTTTAATTTTTTCCGACTTCCTTTTTCTTTTGAAACTGTGAATAGCAAATAATCTGCAAGCCCTGCAAAGTATGCAAATGTTTTCAAGAAGGAATCTCAGATACTAGTCAAAGTGAAAAATATTATTTTTAAAATCCATTACATTAACAATTTTTAAAATCCAATACATTAACAACTATTTCCAGAACACAAAACCTCAGGATTTTGACAGGTATATTTTCTGGAGACATGCATAAAGTACAAACTAAACAAACATAGAACTTACAAAAAATTTTCACTTTTAAAAATAGAGCTTAGTTTCAATTGTTAATTGACACAGATACTGCCTTCTCAACACTGTATCATTCCAGATTACAAAACTATATTGTAATTTTCTCACTATGCAGAGGGGGAAGAAATAAGAAACCCATTTTGCATTTTATGGCATCTAAACACATGCTCCTCCTTCCAAACACAGAGCATAAACATAAATGTACCGCACACTACGAATTCAATTATATTGCAGCTCTGTGAAACAACAGAGCTTTAAAATAGTGACATAACTACCAGTATGTGCTCTAAATCACCACATAATCCTATCATAAATACTATGTGCTTCATCTTCCCTCACCTTGTTTGTTAAGTTTGACCACTATACTCAAAGCATATTCCACAATGTCACTTTCTAAGCTGAGGGCTTGCCTTTCATTAGTCTTTAAAAATTCACTGATCAGGAAATTAAAATTATAATAGAAAACATAAAGAGGTATCATGTTAACTAATTAGTTATTAAATCAACTGTTAATAAGGGCATAGTAAATTTATTTTTATGTTGTTGCTAAATATCAGACAAACAGAGCCACTAAAAATCTCTGCATTGCCATTAATTAATGCTCTGGGAATGAGGAGAGATAAAGGAAGTTATCCTGGTTTGTATATTAAACTACAGTTTGGTCTTTCTTCCTTCTAATACCTAAAATGATTGATAGAACCTTAACAGAATCACTAAGGACTAGGAGAGTGTTACTGCAATAAGGGAGATACATGTGGGTGCCACCAGTTCAGCAACAGCGTGTGCCCTGTATAAACAATAGGCTCTGAGCTAGATTCTTCAAAGGGACCATAGGAAGATGTCTTGAAAGGGAGAGAGGGAAAATTAATTTGATGAATCATGTAAGTGGCAGCCTACATCTTGAGGGAACAGTTCTGCTGCCTCTGAGTGTGTCACATGCAGAGTTTCATTGGGAAATGCCGCAGAAGAGTTTAGAAACAACCTCCTGGTGGCCACAGCACTGGGGTGGTTTCAATGCAGGACTCATGAACTCTTCTGAACCAGGCTGGGGGGGCACCAGTGGGACTGAGCCTTCCACAGTCTCCTCTGCAAGGCACCATCTCAGAGAAGGAAGTAAATGCAGGGCTGCAGATGCACTTTATAAGAGTTATTATTTTGCCCCAAAGCTCCTGTTGATCCCAGGTCAAAATGCAGCAGACAGTCCTTTGTGTAATTTATGGAAACTCTACAGCTTCTTTCCCACTCAAATCCATAGGACAGTTAAGCATTTTCATTTATGGACTAAAACTCACTGAACAATTTAGAGAACCAATGTCATACAATGTTTGTGAAAAATATGGTACTAGGCCCCTTAATACAGGTGCTGACTGGACACATGTTCATCTCTCTTTTTCCTTTTGGAGGCAGGAAGAGGGTGGAAAAGAGCTGCAGTCTGCCATCCATCCCATAAGAACAATTCTTTCACTACCCAGGCTGGCTACCAGAGCCCATCATCTCTCTCTTTTTCAGCAGGCCCAGGCTTCCTTCAAGTGCCAATGCAGGTGCACAGCAGGTGGGCCTCTGCATCCACAGCCAAGTCCCACCTGAAGAAGGGAGCTAAAATTCACTTACAGATTCTCCCCATTTAGGATTATCCCATGGTTATTCACATTGAGAAAGTTATTTGGAAGCTCAAGAGCCACTGAGAGACAGATGCAAAACCATCACATCACTGATTGCATCATATGATCAGCAAACGACACAGAGTGAATCCCTGCTACAGACTGCAAAGCTGATCATTTATAAGCAACTCACAGGCTCAGTTGTAATTACACAGGCATTCACTGAAAAATTTTAAATTAATGAACATGCTTAAAGCCCTTTCACAGATCATTCACACACAAAAAGGGCTTCAGATGTCCCACAAGAACTTTTGGGAAACAGGCTTTCACTGTGAATGGGGTTTATAAGTTTAAATCTCATTGATGCTGTGTTAAATTGAGAGAAGGAAAGTTTCTCAGCTAGATTTAGGTTGCACATTATGCTAGATTATCAGAGGGTCTAAATGAAGCTCATGCTATTGGATTCAACAGAACAAAACCCTGTTAGATACATTTAGCATCTAGCTCAATAGTGTGAGCCATCTTCTCTAACACAGAGTCTGAGCTCTTAGGGGAAAAGAGTTTACAACCACCTCTCTCCACAAAACCCTGCTTAAGCAGCAGCAACTCTTTTAGAAATCTGTGTTCCATTTTGCCCTAACACTGCAGCTGAAAATGAGTTGGGACAAAACCAATTACCAGTGAAGGCTAAATAGCATTTCAGGAACAGCCTTTGGCCTTGCAGCCATCTTATATTCTTTGCTGAGGTAGAAAATTAAATTCATTAGATATATCACAACCTTTTTCCACCACCAAGCCTTTTCTTTCTGCTACCTGGCTGGAAGGCTCTGCCCCATGTTGTTAGATAAGCACCTAGTCAAAGAAATTTAATAATGTGTAGTTTCTGGAATTGATTATTGCCCAGCGTTACAAGTGTTCCTCTAAACAAGAAAAACTAAAGCTGTAGCTGGTGCCAAGACAGGAAATAGAAGCTCTGTCACTTTTATACTTCTTTCTATCCTCCAGCTATCCATGGAGAAGAACAATTTGAAGTCTTAAAAGAACTCTGAAACACTTTCAAAGCCTTCTCAGATGTTTCCAGAGGCCACTTCTCTTTCAAATTGTGAAGCAGAGTTAGGCAGGATTAGAAAGGATCTTCTAGGTAATTAATTTTCTGACAGTGAAGGAACAATAGAAGTGTATACAAATTCACAGATCACAAGGCTTCAGCTAGTAGTTTTTTGAAGTTTTTAGTGCAAAATAAAAGAACTCTATAATATAGCTCACCTATTTTTTATCAAAATTTAGTGGGATATTTATTCTGTCTATGATGATTTACATTGGTTTGACCAAAACAACAAAATTTGTTGATTTCCGGGGGAGAATACACTGTCTTGTAATACAACAAAATAGAAGACAAAACTATTTTTCGAAAAACATAGATGGCAGTATTTAGGATATACAAGGGATATTTGGTGAACCTATCGCTGAGTAAAACCAACAAGCTTAGCAAAATACAAATAAAAAATAAATGTTTGTGTCATCATATGTTCAACTTTGTCACCTAAAACTGATTTAGCCAATACCTCCAGATTAATCATTTTACCTTTCTTCACATTCAATATATTATCCACATAGGCATGGGATATGTTTCATAGGAATCATAAGCTGATCCACTGCTATCCCAGGTGTCTATAGAGGGCTGACAGAATTCCTGATTCACATTGGAGTGTATTGCTAGATCAGGTCTAAGTTTACTTTACAAAGAGATCCCTGAGAACCGTAGTGTGAATCAGTGATAAGTAAATGGAAAAAAAAAATTACATTTATCAGCACTTCTAAAAATAATAATGAAAAAACATCTCAGAAGATAGTGAGAATTTTATCTTCCTTTCCTCAATTTTCCCTTTAAGCTGTTAACCCATCCCAGCCTAGATTATATGCAAGCCATACAAAATAACTTAAGTATGGAAGGTGACAGCACTGTTCCAGCTGGGGTAGAATTTCTCTCTGTGAGAGGCATAGCAGGGGCAGCAGCACACCTGGCTGACCTGATTACACAGATGTGGTGGCTGCTGCCTTCTGCCTGCCACATGACACGGAGCAGGAACCGACCTAGGAACATTCTCAAAGTAAGGGAAGGGGATCACATCCATGTTTCCTTCAGCAATCTGCTTTGAGGCTCAGCAAGAATGTTTACAAGGAGTCATAAGACTTAACTGTTTGAGAGCAGTTTAGCTACATCCACAAATAACCCCTGACCTGCAGGCTGGAGAGCCAGGTCCCTTTGGAATTCAATACCTTTGGATCCAAGCACTATGAAACAGACTGCTGCCCAGCAGTAACCTTTCAATACCACAGAAACAACAGACAGAAAACATGCAATCATCTTTTCCACTGAAAATTCTTCTACAAGCTGTAATTTCGATAGGAAAAATTACATATTTTTGGAAGCCAGGAAGAAAGCAGAAGAAAACCTATTACATAGATTCCATGATAACTACTCTCCAGTCATTTGGGAAACACAAGAACACTTGTCATATCTTTCCTTTTCATTTTACTGATCTTAGAGTAAATAGTAAAAGAAACACCTGCAAAAACAAATGCAAGTGTGATTGCACATTCAGACACAGTTATGTTTTGCCATCCAGAAAAATAGCTGATGAAAATTTCCAGCAGGAGGTCAGGCAGTGACAGCTACTGCTGTCGGACGGGCAAAGCCACTATTTCTGTAACACAGCAAAGACAGCTACACTTCTCAGACTAGAACTGACCACATCCTACAAATTCACCATGTAATTTGGTAAATTTTGTCTTCTTGACTTCACATCCCTTGAAAAGGTGCCCTGAATCCCCCTTCACACATTCCTCTGTACAAATTTACTGTGTACTCTCCATGCTCCTCAAATCACATCCTGGGGACAATTTGGTGGTGATGGTGAGAGAATGGCTTTAGAACACATCTCATCCTTTGTATACAGATGAGCACATGGGTACAGTGATCAACTGATGTCTCAGCCCATATCCCTAAGCAAGGCCTTGGTATGTCAAGAAAGAAAATTCAGGAAAGAAAACTTAGTACCTTTACCTTCATACTAGCAAAATCCTATTCTAGAAATGCAGAAACTAATCAAAAGAAGGTAAGTAATTTGCAAAGCTCATATCCAGCTCTATCATGTCTCCCTGGACAAAGTGGCAGTAACTGTGTAAAGTCTGAATTTAAGTCCTAAGCTCCTTTTGGAGCAAGTAACAACAACTGGCAAAACTCGATGTGTTAGCAGGAGGACAAAGACAATAATTGGACAGCATCTAAATGTTCTTCAACCAAATCTGTACATATACATTATATCCATTACTTCCTCCTTTAATTTTTTACACCTATAAAGCAAGCCTTTCCAAGTCTCATTTTGCTTTGCATTCACTGAATTTAATTGTAAGTGCTGAGAAGTCGTAGTCTCTCAGCTCATTAGTGATATGCATCAAGAGTTAAGTAGACAACTGACATTTTATCATTTTTTACCCTTAAGATTATTTTAATGAGAACAGATCCATTTTTCTAGTAAATTCATAAATAACTTTCCTCATAATGAATTGACTCTCCATAAAATTCTAAGATGGATTTGAATTTGCTAGGAGAAGGATGATTTCCTTCATAATTAACTAATGTATCAAAAGGGATCATTTACAATATCTGTGGTCAATCAGAGCTGTTACACAGCAGCACACTAAGGCATGACTAACAAGTACATGAGGGAATCAAAACTGATAGAGAGAAAAGTCATAAATCTTTAGTTGACATCCTAAAATTCACATTTGAAATGGGCAGTTTTTATCAAAATGTGGTTTGTGGACAAGCTACAAGCTTGAAGTCAATGTCAAATCTAGAATATGTAGCCAGCCTTTCCTCTCTTCAGAGAGTGCCTGGAGAACTGAGCAGTGGCTCTCAGAGTATCCTTAGGCACCCATGTGGACAGAAAGGCACCAGAACCTAATCCGCTTCCATCAGCAGATTTTCTAAAATGTTATGTTTCTCATGAGTGCCTCTGCAAACAGAAACATTGATTATAGAACATAGTAAAGAGAGGGGTACTCTGTAAATACCTATGATAAATAGCATTCTTATCCTCCTTATCCTGGACATCAACAGTCTGCATCTCCACTCTAAATAGTGACTCCTCTCATCTGAGCTTCTCTGTCTAACCCAATTTGTTCCACTCCAGCAACTTTTTTACCTAGTCCAAAACCAATCTCCAAATAAGGCTACTTGAGCACTCGTCACTCATTCCTATGAAAGTCCCAGCAACTCCCCTCAGTGTCTCCCAGTCCTTCTATAAATGGTTATGAACAGATTGTGTTATCCCTTGGAAAAGAAACTTTGCAGTGTTTGCTCATTTTTTAAACTTTAGTTGAAGGAAGTTTTGTTTAAACCTTTGGTCAGCGCTCCAGAGGATGTTGGCCTGAAAGACCGTGTCTGCCTTTATGACTATTCAATATAAAGCATTGGGAGAAGCATAATAATCATAAGAGGTGGGGTCACACCTAAGAAGAGGAAAAAAGGGTGACAAATAAGGTCTCATGTTGAAACCAAACCAAATAACTTGTTAAGGCCCAACATCTCATGTGAGTTAGGTCTGAGCAAGCTGTACTGCACTGGTTTTGTTTCTATGACAGAAAGGATTATAAATTAATACAAGTATTGTAAAAAAGTCTCCACTATAATTCTTTATTCAATTTTCCTTCTAATATTTCTTTATCCCTGATGCAACCTGCCTACTCGTTCCTGATTTTTTAGTCTTGGCAGATATAACTTTATTATTCACAGTTAATATTACTATTAATAAAAGAGTGTGATAGTTTGTGTCTTTCTGGCATAAAAGTTTTCTCCAGGACCACATGGTTCTGGGCCTAACCTACAGCTCTAGAGGCAGGACAGAAATGCTCAGAGTTTTGCACACCATATGGAAAGAGCAAAAAATAAGCAGGAAGCACAAAAAGGGACTGGGAATGTGCCAGTATTTAGCAAAAGCATTCCCTCCAGTTTGAGGTATGCAGCAGCTGAAGGAGAAAGGATTTTTGGGTCAAGGCCTACTGTACTTTACAGCAAGGGGTCATTTTGGCTCTCCTTGCCTTAGAGGTAAAATCTTGATTATCAGCTGCCACTTTGTGTTTAAAAGGCAATCGTCTAAACTTGATTTCTACACAGGGGTAGCTCACCCAACTAGAAGTTTAAATAGAACCTGTGATACAAGAATTCCACTTTGTCAGTGTCAGGGGACCACCCTTAATATTATAGCAAAGATTTACTCCTAATGAGAGCAACTTGCGTACATGTCAACATGCTATCCTTATGAAGCTCTTTTACAAATATCCTCAATGGTTCCAAGCTGAGAACACTCTAATAGAAATGTATTCTACAATCTACATGCTAAATCATTCTTCTGAAGGTCATGTTTTTCCACCTCATTGTGTTTGAGTCAGCTCCTGATAGACAGCCATATTTCCTGAGATGCAATGCCATAGAGAGCAAAATAAGGGGAACATTTTGGCCTATATGCAGAATATTTTTGCTTTCAGGGATTTAAATGCTCTAATAGCTACTTGGAATCTCGCATAGGGCAAGAAATAATGAGGTTTGTAAGGAGCAGTCAAACAAATAAAACCAACTATATTTGTTGCATTACTTTTCAGTAGAAAACTTTTTTCACCTAGAATTTTTGGTAATGTGACAACTTGTTCAAGAACCACAACATTTTGAAGAAGTATATCTCTTTTTTTCATATCATCTTTACAAGCCTGCTGAGACACAAATAAGAAAGTGTTTTAAGTTCTAGCACTCAATACTCATTTCAGGACACAATACTTGAACATTCTGTACTTCAAAATCAAATATATGCCATCTTGGGTTTAAGATACCAGATTTTCATTTACAATGTCTGTATTTTTCACTGTATGATCTTTACAATCTATTTTCTACTGTCTCCAGAAGTATGTAAAACTTTGTGTGGGAGACCAAAAAGACACACTGAGGCATTTTGGCGTTGGTTTTTTGTAGGGGTTTGTTTATTTGGGCTTTTTTTCTCTTTTTTCTTTTTTCATGTCTAAATACAACAGTGTTACATTAAAGCCAATTCAAAACCTCTGGTAATCAATAAATACTCCCTATTTATAATTCAATCAAATATAACTATTCACAAATCATGCTGAATTAACTGATCTATTTCAATCTAAATCCAGACATCTATTTTTTAAAGTAAAAATATTAGTTCTAGACATTCCAAAAAGCAGCATTTCTTTTATTGTGTATCAAAATTAGGTGGTAGTTAAGGTCCTTTCCAACCCAAACCATTCTATTATTCTATAAAATTAAGCCTGCACTAAATTCTAGTGTTTTTTTCTATTAGCAATCTTTTCTGTATTTTAATCATTTTGCAAGCCAATCTATCAGTTGCTCAAGCAGGTCAGGGTACATCTTATCCTACAGAAGCCCAAAAAAAAGATGTCATATTTTCCATGAGATAATGTTTCCTCCCAGAACCATAAGTACACGTGCACATGAATGTGTGATCACTAAATCTAACACAATCTGATTAATCAATTCAGACAGCACCTAATACCACTCACTTCCACTCTGCTGAGCAATTATTCAAATTGTACATTAGAAAACATGCTCTCACAACCATGGAAATTTTGATTTGGCTGGGACCCCTGGATGTCCACGCATCATGTCAGGAGTATCTGATAGACTGGCTCTCTTTAAATAAGATCTGAAAAATAATCAACTGCCTGTTGAAAAATGCTCAACTCCCACATGACATGTAAGCTGGATCCTGAGTAATTGTACTAAAAGGCTAAATTCAGTCAAACACCACTTCTGCCCACAACGTACCTACTGCTCTATTTGTTAAACATTACTCTGTGTATTTCTCTACATATTTTTTAAATCCCAGCAATGATTCCAGTCCTTGCAGTGCAATAAATAATTGTCACTGCATTAATTATCATACCACAGCTCCTTAACCCTACACAAAAGAGGGTTATCTGAGAAATCCACTCACAGAAGCAAGAGGGGCTTAGTGACCTGTCAGGTTCTCACTACCTTTAGGTCCCACCCTTACCCCACCAGCAAACTGGAGCTCTCCACTGAAGAGCAGACGGCTTGTTGCAATGAGGTGAACCACAGAGCCCAGCTGACCTTGGTCCAAAGCAGGGACAGCAGTGAGGACACTAAGGGAGAGTGCTACAAAAGGATGATAGGGAAACCTTGCTGTGAATGCAAACCTCAGGAGCAGCACTTGTATCACTGCAGAACAATGTTCTGAAGGCACTCACCTTCAGGACAGATCTGTCCATTCTCCAGTTGTGAGAGGGGAGGTCACTCAGCATCTAATGGATTTCAGTGCCAGGATCCTGGCAGGTTTTGTCATTCATACCATGGTGCTCCCTGCTCTGGGGAACCCGCGGCACCTCAGGCGTGCCCTTGGTGCACCTGGACACACACACCTCCCACTGACATGGTAACAGCAACACAGGCAAACTACATTATGAGTAAAGACTATAACCTGTTATTGCTACTAAATGTCCTACTATTTCATTTCAAGAATTGTCATAAGCATTTTAAGAAAAGCGCCCCCTGAAATCCATAAACAAATGACAAAATATTGCACTTATCTCCAAAGTAATTTTACAATTCTGTTGCTAAGCTTTTTAATTGTAATTGATTATGTCCAATCTTCCCTGAGAATTTAATCCTATGATTCAGCTCAGTTACTCTATTTTGACTGACCTTGACTACATGAGATGCAACACTTATTGTTGAAATGGAACAAAATTTGTTCCCTCTTTTGAATGTTTTGAAAAATTAAGTGTGAAATTATGGATTGAATAGCAATCAGAGTAATACCAAGGTCACGCAAGTTAAATCAGTTGCATCTGAGCACTCAGGATGAAATTGCGCATTAAAGGCTTTTACCATGTTTGCTTTGATGCACGAAGCACTTGACTTTTCTGAAGAAGAAAGGAACAGCACAGGGGTAGCAACATAAGCTGCATGAAGCTGTTAAGGCAACTCAATAACCACAAACTGCCAAGCACTCGTGCCATAGATTAAACACTAGTTAAAGAAAGTTGACCCTTCTTATGACCAAACTGCTAGTTCTG
>VYZP01002726.1:1279-16146 GCA_013400635.1 Hypocryptadius cinnamomeus | reverse complement strand
TAGTTCTGATTTTAAAAAAAAAAAAAAAAATCACTCAGTAATAGCCTAGGCAACACCAGGAGCCAAAACCTGCATTGCTGAGGCACACTTTCACATGCAGGTAACAGAGTTACAGTGGGGCACAGGGAAATGAAGGCATTTAAGGGATTAACACAGAGGAAACCATAACCTTCACATCAACATAGACATATCCATCAGCCTGTGAATTAACTAGTTGTGCCAGAGAAGCAATCTGATCACAGCAGCACAGAGCTGAGGGGAGCTGCTACTTCACTCTGCCTTTTCAAGGCCTAAAGTCAAAAGGATTCAGGACAGGATGAGGACAGACAGTGCACAGAACCCTTACACTGCCACACAACTTTTCTTGGATTTGGTCTTCCTGCATGTCAAGCTTTTTCCTACTACTTTCCAACTGGCAGAGTATTGATCTGTTTCTTTGCATATTGAGTAAATCAAGGTTAAGACCACCTGCGAATCCCTAACCAGTGCAGTGCACATCCTAAATCCTGTCCCTGTTTGTCCAAGTAACCCACATGTCTTTCAAGCCTCACTGACAAAAGCACAGAGGTACAAAATAAAGAATTCTCCAAGGCACCACCTTTTTCATTCACCCTCCCTGAACATTAAATCCTCACCACCTGCACCCTTTCCAGGTTTCCTGCAGGCTGCTGTTGTGCTTTATTTTGGGGAACTTCTTGAGCAGGATCCTTGAGCAGAGGGCCAGGGATGTTTCCTGGTTGCCATGACAGTGAGTTTCCAAGCCACATCCTTAGTCAGGGGAGCATACACTGCCTGTGGGAAGAAATCTAACCTAGCTGCACCTTCTTTTTTTTTTCCCTCACAAAAATAATGAGTTTCTAGTCCTACAGTGGGGTGAGGCTCCAAGGAAGGCAGGGCCACCCTTCCCATGCAGCTCTTGGGGGATGGTGGTGGCTTCGTGTCCCCCAAGCTGTCCCTCTGCCTTCAGCCAGGCTTGGCTGAATCAGCCTGTGTCACTGTCCAAACTAACAAATTCAAAATGCTAAACACTGGGACAGTACAACACAACACAGAGATGTGCTTTGATAGCAAATAAAGCTTCTGCATTATCTGGATCAATAAAATCAATACCAAAACACAACTGATTTGTGCGTCTCACTACTCTCAAGATTTATATTTTATGTATTTTATGCAGTTCAAGGATTTCCTACTAGGTTTGTTCTTGCTTCTGACACTTTCTTCTTTCTCCCATTAAAACTGTAATGTAAAACTGTATGTCTACTAACCCTGATGCCAAAGAACATAAAGGTGGAAAACTTGCTCTGAAATCAATAACATTCGGTAAAGAATTGTAATCCTTCTTAAAGGCAATACAAATAGAGTGCAGCACTCTCAAATTCTTCAGGTTTCTGCAGTTATTTAATCAAAGTCTCACATTTAATTTCCACTACAGAATTTCTTGTACCACACAGTTCCATCAGTGTACATTCTGTCATTGGCAAACATAATTTCATTTTTGTAAATAGATTCTGTCTCATGTCCTTACAATTCTTCAACTGAAGCAATCCTAGTCTGAAAATACAGCATTTATAGACTTTCAAAACTCAAAGACTACCGATATCTGCAGATGACAAGGCAAAAAATGCTTGGATTTGCATATCACCCAACTGATATCTTAATATAAAGGGCTGGAATTCCCAGCTGATGGACACTGTCACTGGCAATTACATGGGGTTTTGCCACCAAAGTCCCTGAGTTGATCACTATTTTCATATATCTGTCCTGACAGTTAGCAATAAACTCTGGAGTTCTTGGGCCCCTCTTTACATCGCTGCAACCTCATTGACCTAACTGAGCACCAACTAAAGAATTCAGCACACAGTTTGGCATTACAAAGTTCAGCTTGCTTTCAGTGCCAAGTGACTGTCTAAAAGTAGAGCCAACAGCACCACTAAGATATAGTAACTATATTAAGAGGAGGGGAAATTCTGGTACATTTAATTTGTAGACCAAAAGGAGTTTCCAGAAATGACATGTGTATACAGATGATGTACAGGAAGAATTTGTTCAAGATATTTGTCTGAAAAACACTCTATTTTCTCTTAACCCTGGTAAAATACCATCAGAAACAGAATTCTAAGCAACTCCTCCAAAACGAAGATTGTCTATCAAAATAGATAATATCCAGAAAGCGGACCAAGCTTTGTCTTTTTATTAATGAAAAATACCAGTGTGAAAAATACGGATTTCAAATTACTTAAAATACTAATGAAGGGTACTATTAGGAAGTGTTTATTATAGATCATCTATAATGACATTCAAAAAAGTTTTAAAAATTAGTATAAAAATTTGGTAATTTATATTTATTTATATATGCACACATACCTAGTTTTACTAGTTGGGAGTTTTTGTTTTTTTTATTAAAACCACATACAATATTTTTTTTAAGTAATATTATTTCATTTTTATAAACTCCCAGTAATACTTTCTTTATTGGCATGTTCCCTTGCTAGATTTTATGAATTTCTAGCAATTTCATTCTTGATCTCTTTAATTCAGCATGAGAAACATTCAATTTTTCTAAAGACACTTTGACTCAAATTTACGTAAAGTAGTTTCTGTTTACTGATTGATGGTTTTTATTTCATATAATTTATACTCTAATTAGATGTTTTCCCCTTTTGAATAGGGCTTATGCATTCATCACAAAGACCAAGTTGTGAAAACCTTAAGATATGGGTTAATTAATATACACAGGTTAATTACCATTATGGACAAGCGAACAAGTGTGAGAAGATTTTCTGCCTTCGTCATGCTTGCTGAGAATTCAAATCTGACAGGTCACATGCTGGACTCTCCTTCTACCTTAAACACTAGATTTGAATTCTGGCAAAATTTAAACCCAGAAGGAAAAAATGGTCTTTCTTTGCCATGTTGTCATACAGCAAAGAAACAAGAAACAGCAAAACTCCTGCTACAACTCACTGCCCTGTTTGTTCTACATCACTGCAGTGTTTTAAATAAGCGAACTTCCATTAAACAGGCTTAATATGAGTGCAGCAGCTGAAATCAATGATATTAATGTCTGATTCTTATCAGGTAGCAGCCAGAGGGAAATTAACCTTGTAGCTGAGAAGTGCACATAAATCTGATTTCCAAAACTTTACACTTGGTGAGCTACCTTGGGGGAAAATATAGATGGGGAAATGTGCAGCTTTTCCATTGCAGATTTCCATTGACTTTAGCAGCACTGCACACAAAACATCTGCATAGAAATTAATCATGAATACAGATGTTGTAAATTAAACTCCCTCAGAGATTTTATTACACAAACCAATGAATGGTTTTCCCAGTATTCTTCAATAAAGCTCTGATTAGGAGTATATATCCCAAAAGATTTTCAATGAAATGCCAGATAATGCTAAAACAGGAATCCTAGTCTTTTGAAAACATAGTAAGTACAATTTTTTTCAGTGAAATCTTTTGCTAACTCTGAAAACTTTTTACCATCCAATATATTTGAGATCAATTGTGTTGGTGTGGATGACTAAAGAGAACTGGAAAATAAGAAATCACTAAGATTAGTGAAACCTTCACCCTGTTTTATGGTCATTTACTGAAAGGAACTACTGCAATTGTCCTTTACTGGTTCTCACATTTAGAGTGACTATGGTAGTTTTTCAGAGGAACTTTTCAAAAAAGGAACTTTCTTTTATAACAGAATCAATAAAAAGGCCTTTTCATTCATAGCTAGAAAAAAGGATTTGGAAGATTTGGAATACAGCAATTTTCCCTGCCTGCCATTTTGAATTGGGAAGCTCTCAGAGAGGCAGTTGTTGCATCCAATAAGGAACACACACACCACAATGTCTTTTATTCAATCTTCTAAAACAGGGCTGATGACTGTAATATGCTAGTACATGTTCAAATTCATTCCTGAGCACCATAACTAAAGGAGAAAGTCAGAAGGAAGACCATAAGTAACTGTATAAACTCCATTTCATATGGAGACAAAAATGTAAACTCTTCATTGTGCTACCTGTAATTCTAATAAAGACTATAGTCCCTTTAATTTCAAAGGTGCTTCAGTGCTTCTTAGTACATCACATTTTAATTTATAACATTTCAGAAAAAAATTCAGTTTGGGTTAAAAATATTGAAGTTGGGCTAGAAAGGAAGGAAAATGTTCAAATTTATTCTCAGTTGTAAATAATTTTTACTAGGTTCCTTAAAAAACTAGACTTGTTGTGTCTTGGTATTGCTAAATCTGCACTGAGCTCTTAGCTGAAAGAATTTGTCTTGGAAATAAGAAGCAAATATCAATCTATATTGATATTTGAGAAAATCAAGAACAAAAATTTCTACTCAACATTACCCACATTTTACTTTTAAATTCCTAAAAATAATTGAATAATTTTTCTTTTAATTCAACTCAAAATTGTATTTTCATTATTTTGATGAATTTGTGGTCTTTACCACACAAGTGACCATCAGCCAAGTGACTTAAAACAGAAATCCCATTTCACTACTTGTTGTCATTAGCTAAGAACATGAGTATATACTAAAATGCTTGGATGAATAAAATTTATTCTTTAATTCTCTGCTAACTCAAAGCTTTAAAAGTAAAATCCTAACTGAAATAAGATAACCTTTTTTCTCTTGTCAGTACTGGCCACTTGGCCACTTGGACTACAGATATTTGGCATTTTAAACAAGAACACGCAGAGAATATTTTACCATCATCTACCATCGGAATGCATTTCAACAAAAATATTCCAACTTGAAAGAAAAAATTTAGAGGATTTTTAAATTATTTTTTAACTAAGCAGGGCTTGCAGGGGTGACCCTGAGTGGTGCAGGCAAACATTGCATTGGCATTCAGGGCATTCATCACTGGTGCCATCAGACCATGACACAAACAGAACCTGCCCACCAGAGTGGGCTGAGCTCATGCTGACCACTGGAGAAATTGTAATTGGGAGTATAGATTTTCAGCAATACACACTCTCACTGTGAGAAGGTGACTGCATGCTCCATCACAATGACCTTTAGGAAAGCAAAGGCTTGGAAGGCTTATGGGAGTAGTCCTGGGTCTGGTATCCAACTCCTCTAAACACATTCTTGTTAAGACATAATGACTCGAGATAAATTCATGGTGAAACTCCCTGGTTTATAGTAGTGGCTATTCATTTCCTGTGCCTTGCTTTCATCTCTTATCATTCAGTGCCCTGCTCATCTGATACTGTTGTTTTGCTTTTTCTGCTGCCTTCTCTGACTTTTTGCACTTTTTTAATGGTTTTCAGTAGCATAACCTTGAAGAGTCTCTTCACGTTTAAGTTAATTAAAAATATTTTTCACACCCAGTAAGCAAGATGTGACTCCATACTATGTGTGCTTAATGGAAGAAATATGCTTTACATGCTTCATTAAGTTATTTGCGAAATTGCATTAGTGCCATTCCATTAGTGTACCTCTTTCAGCTACATCTGTGGTCTGCTTTTGACAGACAAATTACCAGTTTCATAAGTCTATTTTGCTTTAGTAATGATCTTCTACTATATTGAAAAATATCCATCTTAATAGTAATGGGAAAAGAAAATAATAATGTATTTTTCAATATAACAGGAACAAAATTATCTGCTGAGGGGCAAAATAATTATCAAATTTCTTAAAACAAGCAATTGCAGGTTATTTTGGATATTTTATGAAAATTACAACCTTACACAATATAGGAACATTTACCTTGAAATAAGATGTCATAATGAAGTCCATATTGATTAGAAGAAGTGAAAGGAAAGTGTTTACTGCATCAAAATCTTTTAAGACACCTGCAGAATTTTAAAACAATAAAAATGATGTTATATTGACTGTGCATTAAATTGTGAGAACATTTTTACACCTTTTAAATCTGCGCAGTAAAAATGCCTTTAGGAGAAGTAAAACATTACTGGCCCTGGGTGTAGGCATCAGTTAGAAGCTGGGATTTGACACAAGAGTGATTATTTTTTACTTTTTATCCACTGTTTCATAACAAGTTCCTACTTAAAATCATACCGAGTTAGGTGTCTAAGCCACGAGATGCTATTTTACAACTTCCAAGATTAATGACAATTTCCTGTTTGTTTTCAATTAGCTGTTCACTTAAGATTAAGGTCTCGTTATGTTAAGCATCATAAACACAAGAAGTTACAGCCCCTGGCCTGGAGAACTTACAGTCAAAGAATTTGGACTGTGCTGTGCTCATCTGCTGTGCTGGTGCAGGAGTAACGATGCATAATAGGTATTTCAGAAGTGTTATTAAACAGGCCACATGGGGCCACAACCTGCCAGAGTGAACAGGGAAAACAGGATGAGGACAGCTGGAAAATTCATTTAATGTTCCTTTTGATAGCTCTTTATCAACAGATGATCGGGTGATGATGATTCTGATATAGTAACAGATATCTACATTAATCATTGCTCTGTCTAACATATTGACTATTCCTGTCTTTCCTCTTCTCTGGTTGCTGACCTTCAAAATGAATTTGGGACCTCGTGTCAGGATTTAATTCAGTTATATTATGTGTACTAAGATAGTGAGTAGATAGTAGCTGTCTCACTACACTAACAAAAATAACCTGAAGGAGGAAAAAAGCACCTAAATTGATATTTATTAGAGTCATTCATTGTTGTATAATAAATCTGTATGCCAAAACCTGAATTTAGGAGCAGAAGTATGCTATGTCAATTTCCTGAGGGTATTCTGATATTCAGGGAATGCATACTTAGTGGAAAACATACTACAGGGAAAAGTATCGATGACTAAGAAAACATGAACAATTACAGCATCAGTTGAAGGCAGCTGTCTCTACACATGCTTATTTTACTCCAAAATGAAAGACTCAGCAGGATTCTGTCAATAACAAAAATACAAGTTAGATGGCTGGTTTATAGCACTAAATAACAAAGTAGGGCAATTAGGTGCACCACAATTAAAATTGAATAGTAAATAGGTCAGGCTTGTTTCACAGCTTCTCTGGACACTAAAGTAATGCCTTTCAACATCTAGAAGTACATGAAGCTGAGAAGCCTTTTAAGTTGATCAACTCACAACTCTGTTCAATTACTAGATCTTGTTGCCATCATAGAAGAGCACAATATGTCTCACGTGGAGGAAGGAATATAAATAGTCTTGTTAAGCTGAGCCTCTATATTTAAAATAATCTCATTCATTTTATCTCCCCATATGACAACTAGGACATCTGTATTCAGTATCACAAGGTTTCCAAACTCAGAAGCAAATCAGGCTGATCTGAAATTTTGCACCCCCACCAGAAGGAGTTTCAGCTTTTGATTGTCTTACTTTAAGATATGTGGTACATACATGCATAATAAAAGCCAAGCAGCTTTTATGCGTGCCTATAATGCAAAACCTCCCTGTGCTCTACAATTCTTGTCATTATCTGACACCTCCTGTTCTTCAGCTTTTGCTACAAGTGCTGGACCCCAAGTGCTGTGAGAGAAGTCCCATTATAAAGGCATGAGTTCAGAATTCCTACCATTCCCTAGTTTTACTCCTTGAACACTTTGTAACCTTTCATTAACTGACTTACTCTGGACTTATGGTCACTTACTTTTACTCATAAAATTAAAGACCGACACCTCAAATGCTATATATAAAACGCCTCACTTATTTAGAGGTGTGAACCACAATCCTGATACATTCATGCAGCTTGGGCAGCTTTAAAGGGCTTCAGGTAAGGGCAGTGCCACTGAGAATTTCCTCATGTAAAGCCATATGTCAGATTCATTAGTATATTTGCTTCTGCCATTTACGAGCACAACTGTAAATTGCATTCTTCCTGCCCTCACAGATTTTAGAGAATATTGACACAGGAGAGTGTCTGGCCCAATAACCGCTCACAAAAGTCAAAGCTACAAGACTCACAAACACCTGGGACAAATGAACCACAGGGAAAGAAAAGTGCCATTCAGGGAAGGCTGAAAATGACTATTAATAGCTACAGATTCGTGGCACTAGAAGAGCAGCACACATGGGTAGACAACAGTGCCCTACATTCACAAAAAGGTTATAGAGAGCACCAGCAGGCAATGAATCACACTCACAAATAGAAGAGCTGCTTCACAAATAAGTGGGTTTGGGATTTTTCCTTTCTTTTTATTTACTTCTTTGTGGTAAAAATGCTGCTATTCTCTTCAACTATTGAACCCAAGAGTACTAAATGTTGCATCAGTAATACAGAAGCATAGAAATGTATAAAATTCAATATTTAAATAAGATACTGATTTACAGACACCATATAAACTTTCGTTTTGCTCTTGAATCTTACAGACAACTCCTCCATGAAATATGTTCATTTTTGTAATACAGGGTAAGATTATTATGCTTTAAAGAATAAACATTACTCATCACACTTGGGATGTGAACTAAAAGACTTATGAAGGAGGGTGAAGAGGTGAGTCTGGGCAAGACAGCGTGGGGGTGACACCAGAAAATAGATACTTCTCATTGCCTCTGTCTTCTTCGAGTCAGAATTATTCCTGATGTCACCCCCATAAAGGGTCCTCTGAAAAACCTCCTAAGGACAGTAGGATCTGAAACGTAATTTTTTTTCTTACAGTATTAAACCTTGAAGTAGAGTGGTTTTCAGTTTTGTGGATATCTTTTTCCCTTTGAAGACTGAAGCAGACTTCAGTCAGAGGAGCAGGAATCACACTACTGTTAATGTACAACATATTTTAGTGCTCTGGCTCCACTCAGGTACTAGAATAATTACGTGTATTTATAGAAGCACTTATAAGAACCAGAGATTTGGATTTTGGCATGTGAGCAAAGTAATCCAATAAGAAGTGTTAAGGCCAGAATTTCTTGACCTTTATATTTGTCAAAGTTGTTGGTTCAATAAAGGTCAAGATGTGTGACAAAATTCAAGCCTGTCTAAGCCAATTAATGACAAGTAACCAGACCATTAAAAATCTCATTTATGCTGAGCAGTCAAGTGGGTTATGTGAGGGCACTCTGTACCTTAGATAGTCTACACAATTTGTTACAGGCTTGCTATAGGATAATAAAGGCCAGAAGGCAGCAGAATGAGAGAATACTTTAAGTTTTAAGATTAATAGGATAATGTATCCAGCTTGCCAGCAGAGAATCACAAATAAATAAAATAGTAACACTTCCTTATTTAATTGCAAATATTGGTACTTCACAAGAAAATTATGAAAACAAAAATTGAACATTAAGAATTTGTGGATATACTGCATTGATAAAATTCAGGGGAATAAACTCTTCAACACAGCTATATGCAGTTCATAAGCATAAGTGTTATGCACAAAGATACTAAAGAAATAGTTTGAAATCACCAAACTGCTCAGGGGTCTCTTTCAAAGAGAGAGGATTGAACAAATAAAATGCATGTTCTGGTTTTCTCTAAGATAGAGTTCACTTTCTTCTTAGTAGCTGGTATCATGCTGTGTTTTGGGTTTAGTCTGAGAATAATGTTGGCAACACACTGATGCTTAAGCTGTTGCTCAGTAGTGCTCACTCGGTCAAGGACTTCTCAGTGTCTCATGCTCTGCAGGGAGCAGGTGCACAGGGAGCCAGGAGAAAGCGTGGCCAGGACAGCTGACCCAAACTGGCCAAGGACATTTGAAACCAAAGGACAGAATAACAAGCACATCTCTTTATTTTAGACACCCTGAATTTTCCCATAGCAACAAAATGGTTTCACTGGTTCAGATATCAGTTTTTCCTGCTAGTAACAGCAATCTTCAGTTCATAAAAACAGAATGTCTTGGGTTACAATGTAAGATGTGACCAAAAATACATATTCTATTACCATCTACATAAGCTGTTAAAACAGGTGGGGCAGTGTTCTTTATCTTCTCCATGAGTCAGCCCTGATAGCTCACTCCGAGGGGCCATCTTCTCTGATGGACCACCAGGTCCCACAGCATGACTCACAGAATTACAGCATCCCATTTCAGATGCCCCACTATGAGGAGAGGAACCAAGTATTCCTACCTGTTTATAACCTGAGTTTTGGAACACTATGGGCAGCACCTACCACTGGATTCCCAGAGGACAAGAGCTAAAGAACCACCACTGGAGAAGGATCAGATCTTTCTACAGGATCACCACTTTACAAAACCACATCCATCACTCCAACAGGACTGCAGCCACCATTTAATCAGACTGCTACCACCACCCTGACCAACAGGGTGTCAGGTTGTATTCTGACTCTGTCAGTTTAAGCCAGTGTTTCTGTATCATTGCCTTTATTTTAATTTTCCTATTAAATTGTAGTTCTGACTTGGAATCTCTCACTGGTTTGCCTTCAGACTAGTACAAATAAGAAATCCTGCTTTGCTAGATAAGGTGGGATGCTGGTGAAAGGAATATGTCCAGTAATAAAAGCCAGCTTGTACATATTTTCTGTTAAATAGGGGCATGTAAACTATGGCTTTTATTTCAACTTGCACATAACTGTTAAAACCAGCACTAAATATTGAGAAGTATCAGTTGTATTTTTAGTCAGATTGTGTTCCAAATGGGTACAATAAAAATTCCTTCCACCACCTCCTTTGCAGGTAAACTCCTGCACTGGGATGCTCTCTGTGAAGAGGGAGAGTCTGTGTTGTCACACTCACAATCAAACAAAGCTGCCCTGGCAAGGAAAGACTGACATCATGTCCATACTGCCTACAAAGACATCAAACATGTACTTAAACACAGGCAGGACAGAGCATCTGCCAGGGGGCTGAGCTGCAGAGCTGGGAGAACAGCTAAGACATGGCACAGGGCTATGGGAGGCTTTGGGATGGAGGGCAGGGGATGCAGAAACCCCAGCACAAGGAGCTGCAGCCCCACGTCAGCCCCTGCCCAAGCTCCACAACAGAGCAGGAGATAACCTCATGTTGGGATAAAGAAAGCATCTGCCCACAGCAGCACAGCCCCTGGCAGCAAGGAATGGCTGTGGAACAGAGAAGAGGCATCAGTGTTCTCTCACCCTCAAATGCCAAAAAAGGACACATTAGCAGCATTTTGAAAAAAAAAAAAAAATTGAAGCATTTTTTCTCAAAGTTGCTTAAATTATCCAACAATGCCCTTTCTTTTAATGGGTCATCATAACCTCCCTGAAGGCATTGCATTAGCTCAGTAAATTCCAGTTTGTAGTGCATTATTTTAAAGCAGACTGACAGACACCTTCACAGCAGGGTAAGTAGTTTTCAAGCTTTATACAGCAAACAAGTTTTATGCTGGTAATTGAACCTCTGGATCACATCTGCAGTGCTTCTGTGACCAGAGGCAGCAGGGCTGGCAGGGCTGTGCCCCAACCCCATGGAATTCATACATGGAACACAAGGTGCTGCATTGTCTTAGGCTTCAAATCCATTCATTTGCTACTTCTCACACACAGAAACTGAAACACATATGACTGTGCCTAATAAGTAAACACAATTATATATAATTGAATAGGCAATTCAAATGTATAGTGCTCAGTGCACTGTATGAGCAGCTACCAGGGTTGGGGACTGGGATATGTTATAGCTCCAGCTCTGGCACTTTCTGGAAAAGCCTGGCAAACAAAACTTAAAGTCATCTCCACGTGAAGCAGATACTTACCTCACACTGTCCTTCTTTCTCCTGGTCCCCATACATCTCCACATAGCTGTTTTAGTGCTAAATCAGTAACTCTTCTCCCCTCCCAGTGTGTTTCCTTCAATGTGAAATGTGAATTTCCTTCAATGTGAATTTAGACCTGTTCCTTACCCACATCCCTGCAGCCTCTCTTCAGCCCTGGCCAGCTCTTTCTGGCCCTCTTCTGTCCTGCTGCCTCCTCTCCCCCTTCTCCTCAGCTTTCTGTCATTAATGAAATATGAATCTTCTTTATGTGTTTTTCCCACTTTGCTGTGGCTGAAAAAGTGGGATTTTAATCCTTGAAAAGATTTGTGTCACAGTATTCATAAGGTTTATAAACTAGTGCTACACTTGCCATCTTGTGATGGATACAATAGTTTTTTATGCTGCATTCCATCTGTGACAGTAAAGCAATTCCTCACTAAGGAAAATACAGTCACCAAAACACAGGAATTTGAAATAAACACATGAAACTGTTCCTTTACAGCTGTTATTTTTGTGAGTGTTGCCAGACATGAGATACAACAAAACATGATATCTTTTCATAGCCTTCTGCCACACTTCAACTTTCCTTCGAATTAGATCCAGACAGGAGAGTAAATATGAATACCCCCAAGAACAAGATGGAACTCTGCAGTGACCCATTCTTCTACTTCTGCCTCTACCAGGAAAGCTGCATGCAAATTATCAGCCCAAACTATTTACAGTGTTTCAGGGGTTTTGGAGGGAGGGCGTTTCTTTTGTTGATTGGTGGGTGTGGTTTCTTGGTAATAACAGGTGGCAGCAATTACACTTCAAAGATCTGAAAGTTAATTCTACAAAATCTCACGTCTGCTTTTTACAAGGCAAGGTTACCCACATTCATGAGCTTACTTATGACAATGAAATACTATTGGAAGAGAACATCTCAGAATTAAAGAAAAATTAAAGGTTCTAAACATGTTCCAAATTCCCCACACAACCCAACAGCTTCCTATTCACAAGATGCAAAATATATTTCTAGGGATGAAACAGAAATAAATGTATAGTATAGAAAAGCCCCTGCTAATTTCAAACTCTAGGTAGGGGAGTTAAAATTCCATTTGCTTGGAGTTTTTTTTCTAATCTGGAGGATCTTAGTGACAATACAACTATGCAATTTTATTTTTTTTAGTCCAGAAGACACATTAAGTACTGGAGACTCTGCAACATCCAAATCAGAAACTCTGCAGCACACCAGCTTTTTCATAAAGACCTGATTTGCACATTCTGAGCACTTGGCTTCCTTTGAATGGTATGACTAAAGAAACTGAAAACTCTCTATTAGTATTTCTGTAATACAATTTAATACATGACTCCTCTCTGCTTTTACAGGGATTAGATGGCACAATCTCTTTTCACACTGCATGGAGTTGAAGCTCCTGCTTCACAAATAGATACAACCCTGAGCTTCCCAAAATGGAAGGTAATAATGTATTTGTATTTCTTTCCAAGCTTAATTCTTTTACTCATCTAACTTTAGAATGATTGAGGAACAAACAAAGTGCAGAAAAGCTGGCAGTTTTTCAGTTTAGAAGTGCATTGCACTTTTTGTATTCTTCACCTTACCTGGCATTTTATTTTGCTGACAGTTTCCTTTAACAGAATGCAACTTAATTATACTCAGCATTACCTGATCAGCAGGAGTTTGCTTCTTTGAAACTTTTTTTTTTATCCATTAAATGTATGAATTAAATCTGGTCCATAGCTACCTTTACAGTCTGCAATGCTTAATTTAACAGCCCATATTACATTATGTTCATACTCAAAAGAAATGTAATCTCAAAATGATTCATAGATGATCACAGTTGCCTACATAATGAGCACTCAGAAGACTAACAAAAATTGATTGTGCCCTGGGAATTGGTGTACAACATATAAACTATCTGTACAGCCTGAGTCAGTCTGCAAACTCCATACTGATGTCACAGCTCACCCTTTCCATTCCCTATTCTGAACCACTCTTCGAAAGAGTTTTGGGACAGGATCAGCCCAGAAAGAACAGCTTTGGGTGTCTCTGTTGTAAGAGACACACACCTGGATCATCTCTCATCATAAGTAAATCTGTTTTCTGGTTAAAATTTGAGTTCTGTGTGGGATGGGAATCTAAAACAAAGACCACCTGGCCAAAGAACTCATGAGAAAGGACAAGAGTAGAAGAGAATGCCACAGGAACAAAGAAATAAAGCATTATAAATCAAGCAGTCTCTTGGTACAAAGTTAAGCTGACTTGCAGCAGAAACAGTCAGGCAAGACTCTGGGTGCCTGAAGAAACACTGCATAAAAGAAAGGAATGTTCCTGCCCTCAGTCTGGATGCTCCTAAAGAGTGGGGAGATCAAGGCAGCTCAATGCCCTGAATTGTCTCAAGCATTGCTGCTCTCTGTGCTCCCCAGAGCAGGAAGTAATTTGCTGTAGAATCTCTTTTTGTCTAGCACTGCTTCAAAGCAGACAGGAGTTATTCCCAGAGCATGGATTTGACCAGACTGTCAAACAGAGGCTAGCATTCCACTACAGCCATAGCAGGGGTACAGGCTGACACAAGGAAGTAGGAAGGGTCACAGAAGGTGGCAGGGAAGTTCAGAGCCTCCCTGTGCCCTCTCCACAGGAACACAGCACTCATCTGGGACACGGTGAACTGATTTCAGTTCCACCTCCTGATGCCAAGTCAGATGTGCCTGCCTGCCTTCCAGAAAACACCTTTAATTGGGAGGTGGGACATAATGAAGTCCTAAACTGTGTAGTCAGCCTTGTCATTTTGACCTTGATTTTATGCTTTGAATAATCTCCTCATCACCTTCATTTTCCAAGCCCACCTTCCCACTGTGTGGCTGTAGCATATGACGGTGACACCAGTTTTCAGAAAGAGAGAGAGCAGCATGGGGCACAGCTCTGCAGGCCTAGAGCACTAAGCACAGAGGGCTGTACTTTCCACACCCCACTCCAAGGCCACTTACAAATATCATACACTAAATTATATTTGGACAAAATAACATTTTCTCATATCTTAGAATATAGCCATAATTGGCTCTAGAACTTTACCAAGCCCTCCAGGTTCTACCAGAGTATCAATTATAATAATAATGCCAGTAGTGGCTTCACAACTTCCAGTTCAGCCAAGCAGCATACACTCACAGCTTCCCAACACTCTTCTGAGGATTCCAGCTCCAGTGTTCATCTGTTCAATTCCAGGCCGGATTGTGGCAGACAATTCCATACTCTCTCTAATAA
>VYZP01002721.1:0-14283 GCA_013400635.1 Hypocryptadius cinnamomeus | reverse complement strand
TCTGCACTTCTGGAAGTTTTATTCTAAAGGTGTACATGCTGACTTGGATACCATGTGTAGAGTAATTTTAGTTGCACTTTTAGTGGCACTTCACATGCACTAAATAATAGTACAGCTGTAAGGAAGGGTCAGTCAGCCCAAATAAATACTGTGCTAGAGTTTCTTGCCTGCCTCTAGGCTGTCAGTCTAAGCATTTCTGTGTACCATGCAATCTTTTAGATATTTATGTATTTCTGAGTTATGCTTGGTCCTTGTGATTTCTATGAAATTCTTCTTCAACTCTTAAGTTTTCCTTTGGTATTGCTTAACACTCATATATAAATCCACATTATTATGCAAACATGTTTTAAGCTTATTTAGGAAGGGATCTGATCTTTCTGGCGTAGAATTTGCTTTGATAAAACAATCCTTGCATAACAAAAAATTGGTTTTGTCTTCTACGAGTGGTTGGTTAATTTTTTTTCTCTTGAGGCTGTATGACTTGTCACTGGGATGTCTCTGTGTCAATAACTTTGTGCTTAGTCGTACAGTATATTCTACATAGGAAGTGAGCTTTGCATTTTATTTTGTAGTATCTTCTATGATGTTAATGAATTATTGTCCCCACAATATTTTGTTCTGTGAAGGGAAAGGTATAGAAGTTGTTGTTGTTTATATATATAAAACCACATAGGTTTATATTTATATACAACACATATGTTTATATAAAAACATGTATGTTTATATGTAGTTGTTTAGTTGAAGAGGGCAGTTATGATAAATAGCACTAACTAGTTTTAGAGGATTTTAATGATTTCTGTGAAATTTAACATTTCAGATTCTGACAATGCACTCACTTTACACTGTGCCGTATAAAATAAAGAGCGCTTCTAAAAGTGCTTAATGTGAACATTTCTATTCATTATTCACAAGGGCCTCATTTTTAGCAGAAGAAAACCACTTCCTTTATGTCAGATAAAATACTGAAAAGAAAAAAATGTTGTAAAGTAGGAAAATTCTTTGATACCCTTCTGAATCGGCTGGAGGGCTTTTACGGGATCCTTGGAACAACTATGAGCACAGGAGTTGGACATGCTGAATGTGAATTTTGTGGAGTTATATTTTCTAAAAACCTATATGTCTTCCATCTCATATTGTCTTATGTTTGAAAGCAGATTTTGATGGGTGGGAGGCTGTGGACAGAAGGAAATGTCTGTCTTTAAAACCTCTAGATGGCAGTGGCAATACTTGGCCATGAGTCCTCTTCCTGACTCTCCTCGCAGCCTCCTGCCTGCATCTGATTTTTCCCAGTCTGATTATGGCAGTTAATTGTGGCTGGTTCACTCTGACACTTTCTGTGGGCATGCAAGGGCCTCCACATGGGCACTGCTCCTTCAGGCTGTTGTACTGAGAAGTAGCAAATCAATCCCTTAACAGGTGCTGCTGTTTGGTTTTAAGGATGGGTTGTGTTTTCTCACTTTTATCTGTTCTTTCCAGACAAAGTTCATTTTGCAGAAGGTGTGCACATTAATGGTGGAAGATGCAAATTGACAGTAGTAGAAATGTTTTTGTACCAAAATAAGCAGCAATTATCTTGCTTGTAAAAGGAGTTTGGCAGTTCATGCTTTCGTAGGAATCTGCTTTTCAAGATACCAGGTTACCCAGGTTTTCCACCAGTTTTTGGAAACAGTGTTTACTTTTCAGATACCTGGTAAAATTGCACAAGGCAGAGACAAGTACAGAGATTTGTGTTCAGTTTCAGCATCATTATTCTCATATTCCTGACAAACAGTCACCTTGTCTTCTTCTCTGAGTACACTGGATGATGTTCAGATGTCCCACTTCCTCATCATAAATCTTTCTATATCAATTAACTTAGCAGATTCTTTAGAGAACTTCATCAGGAAGTAATTTTTTTTTTTCATTCTCTTTTTTCCCCTCTCTCCTTCCGTTTTACCATGTACGCATTATCTTCCCAGAAATAATCCTGTGCACTTGAGATGCTTCCTACCCCATAAGCTGACTGGGAAACCCCATGACTATTGTTGTGTGGTGCCAGCTCCGGGCTCTAAACCTGACCTAAAGAAAAGTTTATTAGCTCAGGCTCTGTGCCATGTTAGCTGTGTTCATACAGCTTTTGGTCCAGTTGGCTACAAGACAAGAGCCAACGTGGTTTTGTTTGGCCTGTAGGGAGGGGAACTTGGGTCTGTGTGAAATCTGCTGTGTGGATGAGCTCTAATTCATGTCATCTGGGAACACCCTTCCAAAGCCCCCAGCTTTTCCATTCATGCTTTCTCTCTGCAGTCTTTGTCCATCAATCAGATCTGCTTCCACACCTTGTACCTCTACATGGTGTTTAATAAATGCTCAGTTCTCCAACCCCAAATTTGATATTGCTGCCCCTTAATTGAGCAGGTGAATGGCCCATTATTATTATGCTAGTTAATGAATCCTCCGTCTTCCTCCAACTTTCCTGTTGTGAGTTTTCCTTCTTTCTTGCAGGACTGGGGGCTGCACAGGCAGTTTTCTTCTCTGCCTGTACACTTCCCTTTATGGCCCTTCCATGAGAGGCTCAGGAGCATTGTCTTCTGTGCACCCTGTCCCTTCCTCTCAAGTAATATAGTGTCATAAGTATCACTGTCTCTTGCTTTTCAGACAAAGAGTGGCTGGTAATTTGTTGTCCTTCATGTCTTTTTCCTCTCACGCATGTTAAGGAACTGCTGGCTTTTAGAAAAGCAGTATTTCTACAGTGTCTTCTTACTCTTCTTCCATAAATTGTAAACTCCTATTACTTTACAGCTGCAAAATGTAAAAGAAAGTTTTAGTTGCCTTTGAGTCAGCTTCTAGCTGCTGCCAAATACTTTTTGAAAATAAGTCAGAATATGTTACCTGGAAATGTGGTAAAACTCATCACTCTGACAATAATATAGGAGTAAGCAGACACCAGGTTTCGGCTCAGAGTTTACTTTCTCTGTGCATGCAAACAGCTAAATGTCTTGACCTTGTTGCCTGTTTTATTGCCTCAGTCAGTACATGGGTACATGTGCCAAGGTGATAAAACAAACTGCTACTTGATATCCAGGTGGCACTGCCAGATTTGTGGCTTGCTCCAAATGCCTCATGCATAGTACTATTCTGGAATGACGTTTTTGAGACTGAAAGCTGGTTGGTTTGTTTTTTTTTTTTTTTTTTTTTTTTTTTTTTTTTTGTGGTTTTTTTTTTTTTTTTTTTTTTTTTTTTGTTTTTTTTTTTTGTTTTTTTTTGTTTTGTTGTTTTTTTTTTTTTTTTGGTTGTGGTTGTTGTTGTTGTTGTTGTTGTTTTATGGGTTTTTTTTGTTTTTTTCTTCCCCTTGGTGTGTAGGTCCCAGCTTTGAAAACTTTGCTGTTTTAACTCACCTTACCCATAAATCATCAGAGCAGAGAGAGATAGGGACTATAGTCTTGCTGTTGTTGAAATGAGGTGGAGTGTGAGGTTTGAATAATCCCCCATTCAAGCAAGGACCTGTGTTAAGTTTTTAAATCTTGGAAGCAATGAGAAATGGCAAACCTAATACCTACTTTTAGTGGTGTGTTAACAAATGGGTATCTGTGATAGCCAGTCAAAGAGCAGTTTCCCATTATATACTTTTACTTATAGGAGGGTAATGTATTTTCATTCTGATGGCAAAGGAGTATGTAATCTGTTGTACACATGGATGTCAGAAACATTTTTGTCCTTCTTTTCAGTTCGAAAGGATTTAAGTGGGCTTGATGATGTGACACTTACGAGCCAGTCGGAATGTGGAGGTGAGATCTAGAAGTTGTCTCCATTACATTTGTGGAAATTAAATCATTAGAAAACCATAATTGAGTGAATGCCTTTTGTGGATGATAATCCTTACAGAATGAAATGGTATATATGTAAAATAGCTTTGTTGCCATTTATTCCCAGATAACCATGAAAAATACCTGTAGTTTAGTTACTGAAGGTCAGCTTGCAGTAAGGGTGCAGTGAGTTATGGCAAATGTAAAAGAAAATGTTAGCTCAGATTTGAGTGATGAAAGAAGTGTTAAGTAATTTGTTTTACCATGTGTTAGCAATGAAGGAAGATTATATGTGTTACATGTGAGCTGAGTGCTGCATGATGCGTAAGCTGACAGTAACTGTGTGTTAATTCAAACTCCTAATTTACTGCTTTGAGGATGCTTCATCTTACTGATTTTAAACAGTATGTTGGGATTTCTTGCAACAGTAATTTGGCTCCTGCTGGTTGATTTTTCTAATAGCAGTCACACAGGTTTAGTTTTGTAATTTCCTGTAGCTCAATGGTGAGCTGCTTCGACAGTTTAAGTTGGGTGTTAGATGTTGGTCTCTTCATTCCCAGTACTGAAATGAAGACCAGTTGTTCTTCAGAGTTTGTAGTTAATTTTTAAAAATACGCTTCTATAGGTGCTAAAATTTTTTAGAGACAGCATTGCAAGCAGGGAGTTTCTGTGGGCGTTCTGAGGAAACTGCGTAAGTGAAAAAGAGAAAGTGAAATCTTTGAATGAGATAAGGAATTTTGAAGGCTCCTAAGGTATATGAGCAATCTAGAGTAATGGATCCCTTTCTGACTTTCAGGCTTCTCCAGTGACAGTGACCTGATCTCTCTGACAGTTGATATAGATTCTCTTGCCGAGGTAGATGATGGAATGGCATCCAACCAAAGTTCTCCCAGTAGAGCTGCTGGCCTTTGTGTTACTTCTGATCCCCCAGTCCAAAGCACGCTGGCATCTGAGCAGGAGTGGAGCAAACCCGAAGGAGAAAAGGAAAGCCATGGTTTGTTTACTGGAAGCTTAAAATCCAAGCCAGGCAAACAAGATTACTTGGAGAAAGCAGGCGAGTTAATAAAACTGGCCTTGAAGAAGGAGGATGAGGAAGATTATGAAACTGCCTTAAGTTTTTATAGAAAGGGGGTTGATCTGCTTCTGGAAGGTGTTCAAGGTATGGATCTTCTCATGACGTTTGTCTTCTCCTTGGTTGTGTTTGTTTATGACATTTCCATGGCTAACATCAGCTTACTGCGTTGCAAAGAAGTGATCTGAAATGCAGAGTTGCGTGTGCTTGGCTTTCATGGACTCAATAGCTGTGTGCATGTGAGAGAGAGAGAAACTTTTCTCTCTAAGACTGAATGATAATTTAGGATCTCATTTTCCGAGTGCCCAATATCTCCTCTGTTAGAATTGCAGCACAGCCTTCAACTTGCAGGTAAGTAGCAAAGTGCTCCACTTTTGCCTCTTTCCTTTTTTATTGCCTAGCCATTAATTAATATGTGGCACTTGCAGCACTGTTGAAACATTATTTAATTTACATGGTTAAGTGAGGATTAATTATCCCCATTTTACGCTTGGGAAGAGGCAGACTCAGGTTAACTTCCCAATCACAAAAGGATTAGAACTGCTCTTGTCTCACAGCCTCTTGCTTCTTCCATTGAACTATTCTCCTTTTCTAACTAAAGGATGCATAGAAACTTAGATGCTTACATTGCTAGAGGAGAACAGGGGTATTTTTACCTTTTCAAAAGACTTTGGTCTGTCAATATATATCTGCGAAAGCTGTTGTTAATAGACTGGATGCAACTACATGCAAATTTCTGCCTCCTTGCACCTTTTCACTAAGGGAGAAAATTTTTTCCTTTCTCTATCTCTTGAGAATCTCAAGTAATGTAAATGTTTCTAAAAAAGAAAGAACCTCATGTGATCTGTGTTTTGTCCAACAATGGCTTAAAGCTATAAAGTACAGGGAAAGATTTGTTCTTTCCTGGAGTGAATTCAGGGTCTGTGTATTGTGCTTCTGTCCCACACAGATCAAATGAGTGAGATTAGAATTGTGCCTTTGTTTGACAGTGTACAGCACAGGTGCATTCTGTTGCTCCAGATCTGGACTTAGACATCAATGTACCAAACACAAACAAGCAAGAAGCCTTTGCTGCATCCCAGTGGGATGCACAGCAGTGGTCCAGGCCTTCTGAACAGTTCTAGCAATGGAAGTTACCTGCTGAGCTGATTTAATGGGGCCTGGCAAAAAATAATGGGTAGGTTACTGATGAGAAGTAGAGGTGTGAGCCAAGATATGTGCATAGCCTTTGCTTAAAGAGTCTTATACTTTTTGGCAAAAGTAAATCCACCTCTTTTCAAGTCTCAGTGATGTCAGTAGGGTTGCTGCTTTGCTGCTTGTTGTGGCCTTTCAATAGCATCCTTCCTTTCCTTGCCTGTGTTGTCAAAATGTATTTCATTCTTAGTGTTGAATATGCTGGCAGTCTTCTTTTGGAGAGCCCAGCTATTCTTTCTTTGCAAGTACACTTTTTCATAGACCTGTGGGCCATTCAGTTGTGATCTTCTGAAGGATATCCTATTTTGTCATAAACACTTGTGTCTGCCAGCCATGATGCAAGGCTGCCATGATGCTGTTTTGAACTGACAGTCCAAACTTCAACTTCAAAAGCTTGCTTTATTAAACAGTTTCAAACTGTTAGGGCATGAAAACAAGTCAGTCCACTGCACGTCAGTTTTGCTGTGGTAATTATCGTGTGTACTTGAGTTGTGGCAGTGGTTAAACATGTTGGCTTTGAATTCATGGTAATCCTTAGGGTAATATGTTTGCTTTAAAGTTGTGAAAGACTTTTTGCATGTAGGTGACTTGCTCAACTCATGCACATGAACTTGTTAAACTAGAGTAGGTTGAACTTCTTACTTACATTTGCCAGATACCGTCCAAGGATTTTTTCTTCTTTGTCGTTGACTAGCCACTGTTCTGGCTGCCTCAGTTAAGTGTTACTCCTTTTCTATCACCCACTTATCCCTGCTTTTCAAGCTAGGAAGAAATTCAAGGAATCTTAGAAAATGGTGATATTCTGCCCGATTTTCTTGATGCCACTTTCAGTGCAGTGGGAGTTAATAATAAATTTTTAGTGATGGTGTGTGTCAGTGTTCCTGGTGGATGAAGAAACATGTAACCAGCACCAGCACCTTTTTCTTTGCAGTTCCTGACATTGCATCTGTGTAGTACACAAGAGGGACTAGTGGGAATGAATTGCATTTTAGGTGGAATCTTATCCCTTGGGATAATTGTACACAGGGTGGTTCCTAGCAGTCAGCTATTTTTTAATTTCTCTGTGTTACCCTGCATGGCTGTGAAGAATTCATTCTTTTCTGGGCATTCACAGTAGATTTGGGTAGATCCAGCTCATTTTGTCCCATTCTCCTTGAAGCTTCTGAAAGCTGGCAGAGAGACACTGCTGCCCTCTTCATGATGGCAGGGCTGGTCCAAATGTCTTCCTAAAAATGTGCTATCTCACGATCCATGAGGACAGTAAACAAAGCAAAAAAAACCTGAACAAAACTTTTTAATGTAGCTGCTTTGTGAAGGCAGTGTGTTTAGCATAAATATGTGAACATTTAATGTATATTGCAGTAAAAACCCACAAAGCTTCTACCTAATCACTTCAGTTATTTAAACACCCCTAGTTATGTATTTCACACGGATAATAACGTACTCCTTTCAAAGAGAAGGATGGTCCAACTATTACAAAATGCTTCTGGTCGTCTGCCACTGATTATTTTGCACCAATTCAGTGTAAATAAGACTTTGTAACAGCTGAGAGTGAAACACAGTGTTCATCGATCCTTACACACGCGTGCAGTGCCGTTGTCTCTGCGCACAGCCTCTGCAGAGCGGGTGGCCTCTGGAACGGGCCGCAGGTGGCTTTTTCCCTGGAAAATGCAGTGACACGGGAATACAGGCTTTGGCCACGAGGTGGCGGCAAGGAAATAGAAATTGCCACCTGAGACAGAATGGGGCGATTGTAGCAGTGCGCGGAGATGGAGGAAGGAATGCCCCCCATCCTCTGTGCTTGCAGCTGGGGATTTGAGGCAGACCACTTGCTCAGGTGCAGCGCCTCCGTGAGCTGCTTCGGTGGATCTGAAGGGTGAGGCTGTGTCTGGCACCAGTCGCTCCTTTAGGCTCAACACAAGATTTGCTGCTCAAGGCTGCCTCGACAAAACCATGCACGAGAAAGTTCAGTGCTGCAGGTTTATACACCTGTGCTGGTCAGTTTGAGGTAGGTGGCTTCCCTAAAGGCAGTTGAGCCTGTTATATTCCTGATGACTTTCCAGCTCTCTGAGCTGCTGGCACTAGTGTTGGGCGAGGCAGGTGTTGTATATTTGAGAGGTGGCTGTCTTGACTTTGTTTTCAGCTCTGTGCACATGCTCTCAGATGTGCAGTGGTGTTAATTATTCTGGGCAAGGTACATATGTATTTTCTTTTGCTAGTCTCTTGCAGAGTTTAGTACTAAATCCTTTCATGTCCTGTTTCTGGTCCTGCCAAGAGACCCAATTTGTGTCCCTTGGGGAAAGACTGCTGCCTGCGTGCTCAGAGACTGGTGAATACCTTGGACTCTGGGCATCTGCTCCTTATACATGTCTGGCCTACTTCTGCTCCATACTCGTCTTTGATATTAACCAGTTTCTTGGACTGGCAGTGTAGCCCTTGAACTGCACCTTTTATGCCTTCCTGTTTCATGTATACTAGGGCTGCCTTGCTTGCAGTGACAGAGAGTAGCTGCCATAATTTCCTTTTTCTTCTGAATATGTACCAATTCTGCTGCTCTTCTTGTCTTTTTTGGGCATTGCTGCAAGCAAGGTTTGGAAGCTTTTGGAAGACAGGTCTGTAAGGGTTGTGTAGGATGGTTCAACAATTCTCTAGGAGCTGAAACTTCTAGAATTCAAGGTTTTCTGCCTTTTTAAGCATACCGAGTATGCTAACTGATAGAAACTTTGGCTCACAATTATAGCTATTCCTTTGTTTTGTTAGCATGTCAGAGCACTTTGAGGTCAGTGCATTGCTTCAGGCCTAGAGATGGAAAAAAATGCACTAATCAATAGGAAGTCACCAACTTCTAGCTGGAAGTTAACTCTGTTTTATGCAAAGTAGTGCATTCCCTGACTTTGGTGTAGGGCATAGTTTATGTTGGGAAGAAGCAGATCTCGAGACTGAAATTATGGAGAGTTTTTTTGTAATAAAGAATGGAGTCTTGTTTGTATAAATTGCTCCTCTTTTTACAACAACAGCCTTTCTTTGTTTGTATCCATTATGGGTCTGGGCAGTCTGAGGTGTGTGATGAACAGAGTTAACACTGCTGCTTATTGCTGTGTTTCAATAACTTCAGGCATGTGAAGAAGCAAGAATGCTGCACAACATGACCAGCCTAATTCATGTAGAAAAGTACGGGATCTCTTCCGTGTGTTTTAGAATCCAAATGTGTTCGTTGCTGGTCTGTCCATGTTGTACATTAACATCTGAAGGGAGACGACCCATTTACTCCGTCGGTGTTTTGGGATGTTTATTTTCACATGTGTAGCAGCTGTGGCTGGGCAGAATGACTATTGATTTAGTTTAGGCAGCATGAACCTTGTTGCATGAGGCATGTGATGCCTCTGGAGTGTCAGCAGCCACAAGCTGTTTTCCAGGTAGCTCTGTTTTGTGTTAGGGATCTACAAGTTCAGAATAAGCTGCTGGTGTCTTTGAAAGCAGGCTGTGAATGTCAGTTTTGCACTGCTCCATGCTATTTTAATGTTTATCCAGTAAACAGAGCTGGAACAAAAATTACACAAATTACTGGAACCTTGCTAAAATGACTGACTTTTAACCCAGAAATGCATATACAATGAAATACTGGGAATACTTTGGACAACTAGATGATATTTTTGGATATACTGAAAACAAACCAACTTGTGTCTAATTACTGGGATTATGATGGGCTGTGATTTGAACTTGTGATGGAGCCAGGGATGCAAACACAGGAGCATGCTTGACAGAATGCCAAGAAGACAGTACTTTATGAAAAGGGAAACAGCCATGGCGTTCCACCAGCGCATTTCTGGCTTCCTTTGCTTGTTTGTTGAATGGCACTTGTGAAGACAACTTCTGTTACCACACAGTAGCTATTTTAAATTCCTTTCACTTGTGAAGGCCTCTGAGTAGAGTTTCTCATTGATGTTAACAGTTTCTGAGCTATCCAGCAGATGTGTCTGGTTGTGGCAATGTCTTTAAGGAAACAACAGAGGTGTTTTCTGAGAAGGTGAATTTTGGTGTGAGCTGATGTCTGCAGGGAAACCCTCAGAGTTGTGCTGAACTCCTCAGGGAAGGTTGGTGATGGAATGACTGATGGAAGTGTAATTCTCCCCACCCTAATCTTAGGCTTCTGTGTTCCTGTGTATTATCACTCAACCTGTTTGCTGTTGAACTTGTTTGGGCTGAACTTTCTGAAAAATGATACAAAGTGCTCCCTCTCTCCTAGTGCTTCATACAACCTTGAAATCACAGCTGCTGCTTCAGAAGAAAAGTGTGTGACAGGACTTGTCTGTTGATAAGCAGCTGGATTAAACATGGATGTTGGAAATACTGTAGTTGGTTAAAAAAAAAGGTCACATCTCACCATGCTGCCAGTGATGCTGAAACGCATGCTAGTATGGACTAGGAACTGTTCATAATTGGAACGTGTTGTCTTCCAAGCCCATTGCAGACCATACAGAGCTTCAGAGCTGATCAGTGCCGTAGGATCCTTCCCTGTGCAGTAGGTGCTGGATGGACTTCCCTGAGTGATGTCATTCCCTATGTGAAAGTGCTGGGTTTGGACACCTCATTGTGGCAAAGTAAAATACAGTGTGTGCCACTAAAGTATGGTTAATGTATATAGTTAATGCCAGAAACTGGTTACTGTATCAATACAGCCAGATTCAGCTATCTAAAGGAACATTCAAGGCAAAGTTCCATTTAAACTGCAAGACTTCTCTGCACCAGGAGGCTGATAAAGATCTGAGGTTTAGTACATGCTGCAGAGCTTAGAGCCTTGCAATACACGGGAAAGTGAATTGTAGTAATGCCTGCAAGCCAGTGTGTAGGGTGTGATGCAGAGATGACTCTGAATGTGGTTACTTAGCATGTGACTGTTAAAGAATTAATAAATACGTGACCAGGTGAACCTTAGAAATCTCATTTTTCCTCCCTCTTGGGACACAGCTAGCTCCATTGACTTGGTGGTGTTCTGACCTTTCCAAGATTGAGTCTTTCCTCATAGCAGTTCCTTGCCGGGTTGCTGCCTGTGCCTGGCCTCTTTGACAGACATCTCTTCCAGCCTGCACTGCCTTTTATCTCAGCTGTTGTTAGCCACAACACTTAGCTGCAAAGTGCAGGAATCTTTTTTTGACTGTAACTGTGTGGGGTTTCTGCCTCCCATCAGAAGACCCAGTAGGGCTGCCACAGTTCTTGCAGCATGCAGGGTAGACAGGGCAGACTGATTAGGTTACAGTGCCACTGCTGTCTGCAGGTGAGAAATTTGAAGTCTCTGGCTGCAGAATTCAATGCCTTAGGCACTGTAGGTGAATTGAGGCAAATTACTAGCTGGCATAGAAAAATTGCATAGATAAGTTTAAGGGTATGATGCTGCATGGTGATCAGTGCTCTGATTCTCTCCCAAACAGTTCTTGCATATACAGCTTCTCTCTTTTCACATCCTCCTTTTCTATTTTCCTGTCCTCTTTCCCTCTTAACTATTCCAGTATCTTAAAATAGCCTCCTTAGCTTCAGAGCTGTGTAGGACTAGTATAGGTTTGATCTCTACAAGGCCTGCTGCTGGCTCTTCTGTTTTAGAGATTCTTGTGTTTGCTCGGGGAAAAATACCGTTTCCCATAGTAGTATATAAAAGTACATATGAATTGCATTTAATACATAAATATGAGTAGTATTAGACTGTCAGGATTTATGAATCTCATAATTGTGATTTTTTAATCTGCCTTTTTCTTTGTTTTCCCCTGCAGTAAACTGTTCTTACTTGAACGGTTAGGTGTCTGTGTGCCTGGATTCCCTCTGCTCTGAAGCAAGGGATGTTTGTGGATGCTAATTATAATTTGAACTTTTAGTCAAGAAGTGCAGAGAAGTTGGAAATTTCCTCTCTCTCTCGTGGTGGTGGCCTGTATAACAACTTTCCTTGCTCTGTCAGTGCTCTTCCCCTGTTCCAATGGTGCTTGTGTTGGAGGACTTGCTGCTGCTGTCACCATTTTGTTCACTCCTCTGTGCTAGAATGTCACTGCTTGTCCTTCTGTCTTGAAACACTTACAGGGTTTATTGCCTTCTGAAGTAGTTCAACAGAAGAATGTTCAAGTTAAGACTACAGTTAAGACTACAAGTATCAGCAGATAGATGGGAAGTTAAGACTTTCCTCCCTGAAATGCTGGGTGCTGTTACCATTCATTTTATTTTTCCAGGTACATGCACATGAAAAGCTACCACCACCTTGTGGATTTAACACGAGAGTTTATCTAGAAGCAGATGGTTATTGATTAATATTTCTGGCAAGTTACATTTCTTGTCTTCAGTGTTACTGACTCCTTCTTTACTGGTCACTCAAACACATTTCACCCACACCATTCTTCTGTGTAATCTTAACTTTGGCAAATGTGCCAACATTTTTTTTTCCCCTAGAGAGATGTTTACCTAGACATTTACATGACAGGCATGTACCCATAGGTTTTCTACAGGATGCAGAACTGGCAACTTCATAGGAAATACAGATCTCTAAAGGTCTCAGGCAACCTGCAGTGAAGATGATGTATGTAACATATGGACATAATAGTTACCAGCACACTGGAAAGTTGGAAGAAGAATTTGTAGGTGTTCACTCACTGTCACAACTTTGTGCTTTAGAGTAAAAGGTTTAAGTTTTAAGTGGCTTTTCTTCTTGATTGATAGAGTGCAGTACTGTCCTTAATCTTCAGAAAAGCAAGAAAGAATGGTTCTGATAAATGTGTTGCATCTTAATAAATTTTGGCTCTCTCAAAATGTTAAGAAAAAAAAAAAGAGGAAAAAAGATCACTTCAACCTGTTTTATCATAATGGGCTTAACCTTTGTCTTATTATTTAATATTTACAGGTTTTTTTCAGCTGCAGAATTTGATCAGCACCTCAAAGTAACTTGCTATTAATATAATGTAAAGCATGCTAGAGCTGATGAGGTAGTGGTCTTATTTCACAATTCCAAGCCCCCACCTGCTGCTCAAATCTATAGCTCTTTCCTTGATGCTGCAGTATCTGTCTACCCCAGCACCTGCCACATTTCACTTAAGTAATTGTTTGAAAATTAAAGGTTACCCACCCTCCTGTGAAAGTTGGTGGAGACTCGTTCCAAAATCAGCAGCTTTTCCCCTTCCTGAAATAAATTTTGGGGTTATAAAACAGTGTCCAAAGTCATCACAAACCCGTGCTGGATTATGAGTCGCATTGTCACTTACGGTGTGCCTGAGCTTTTGTTTGGTTAATGTGGACAAAGGAGTCTGCTTCACATGATGTAAGAAGTGTTTGCCCTAAGAAGAACAGAGGTCCTCTTGAACCAATTAGGCAAAAATAACAGCTGGGCTACCCACTAATAAGGAAGGTGCTGCTAAACCTCTTTTCATTGTGAGAAGAAATAAATCTTTTAAGGCTTACTCCCTTGCATTTTTATAGAGAGCAATTCTTTGAAAAATTCAGCAATCCAGCTGGGTGATATGTGCAGGAAGACTGTGAAGAAGATAAAGAAACTTTTAAAAATAAAAAATGGTATTATAGCTGTTAGATTTGGCAATTATAAATGTTTCATTGAAGATTTCAGTATTTAGAGAAAGTTTTACTGTTTAAATTGTTAAGAACGTGGAGTTTGGGGCTGGCACAACAGGCAGTCTCGTACAAGTTCCTTGTAGCTTGTTCTGCAAGAGGATGTTTCTTCCTGGAGCAAATCTCTTCTGATATCTTCTTTAAAGGAAGGCAGCCCACATATATTTTTAGTAAGTCTGAGAGAAAAGCAGGAAGAGGAGGTCACAGAGGATTGGGACAGGTAATATTAACTTTATGGCCTTACTTTTTCTGTGAAAATATTCCTGTCCTGGCCAACCACCTACTCAGGTAGGGAGTGCACCTGTGTTGCCCTGACAGATTAATTCTTGCTGAGGAAAACCTCTTAACACCTTAAGGGGGATGATTTGGAACTGGTCAGGGACAAAGAAAGGAAGGGATCTCTAGAATTCCTGGGTAGGAGCTACATATAATGATTTACTGATTTTTTGTTTCTTTTTTTTTTTCTTTTTTTTTTTTTTTTTGGTATATGTTAGTAGCAAGTGGCAACTAGAGCTATATAGAGCTATCTTTATCTCCAGAGAGAAACAGATCTTCACCATGACTTTGTCCTGGATCCTTGGAGGAGAACAGTTACACACCAGAGCAAGTTTGACAACACTTCTATGCATCTGAGATGTG
>VYZP01002710.1:0-22500 GCA_013400635.1 Hypocryptadius cinnamomeus | reverse complement strand
TTCATTTCACATTATACTCTATTTACCCATTTTGTCATTTTAATATGACTTATTTACTTAATCCTGCTCTGAAATCCAATCTACTATCAAGAGCAAATGTGGAATTCTGGTCAGAATAGGACTTACAGCAATTTTGCATTTTAGGACAATGGTAATATAGTTTTTAAAAAAGAGCTAGCTAGCTTTTCCCCCACGGTTAATAATGTTACGACACCACACAGCCAAAAACATTTGTGCATGCCTTAAATAATTACACTTCTTTCAAGCTAAGCAATTGTTTGCCTACTGACAGAGTAATATATCCTGGGAGGCATTGCTAAGCTACAGTACATACAAAATATTTGGACACAGAGTGCTGAGAAAGAGCTAAACTATTCTTAATGTGATTGCACTCAGAAAGATAAGGACTGTCCTGGAACTCCCCATTCAGCAGCAGTTGAACAAAGCACCAATGGTGGGTTTTTCACAGCCAGATGAATTTGCAGGAGAAAGCAAGAGCTGGTCTACCTTTAATTCTTCCTGTGCTTCTGGGTAAACAGTGCAGGTAAAGACCCAGCCAGAGCTCAAATCTTGCTATCATCCATCCTCTGTCAACATCCAGCCTTTAGGCTGTACAATGTGTGTCCTTTTTATTTTACCTGAGATAAAAAAAAGAAACTGTCCACGATTGCAAAGTGACCAAATGCATTCTGCCCTGCCCTATTCCAGTGCAAATTGTGCAGTACAGCAGGCTAAACCATGGCATTCAGCACTTGTAGGTGGGCAGAGACAGAGATGCAGCTTGCACAGCTTGCAAGGGGGTTTGGCCATGGCGTGGGCCAGACTTACACATGTGATCAAGGTGTACCTGTCTGTTCTGGGGAAAGGAGAACTCTACTGACCAGGCAGTCCCCTAATTTCTCCAAATACCTGTTTTCCAGGCCCAGTAATTGAATGAAAAGGCAAAAATACATGTCAGACTCACTAATTCCAGCAAAGGCTATACACAGTAACCAGAAGACCTCCCAGTCCGCAGGAGAGGAGAATGGGGGAATATGAATTTGTGGTGCTGCTGGTGTCTGAATATTTTCTCATTTCCTAGAGAGGAACTGCAGTACTTAAGACAACTATAACAAAGTAAAAATTTAGACGTCACGTGTTTTCAAAATCTGTCTTTTTAAAGATAACAGAAGACATAAATACCTTCAGATAGTCAGGGCTATTCATCATTCTGTGCCACACTTCCAGCACATAGTTTACAGAAATCCATGAATATTTTCATTTCTTATCAGATATAAATTACTGATACAGTCAGTACAATGTTTGTTGGTGAAAACTCCTATAGTTGAGTAAACTGAGTGATGGATTTGAAGGAAAATAAGAATAAAATATTGTGCTTGGGATAGAGAGATTACTAAAATTGTGCTATTCCAACAGTAGCCAATTTCACAATCAAGATGTCTTTTCTATGGCAAAGGCAATTTTTATATGTCTCCTGCACATAAATGTCACTCTTTTGTTTATTATGTGTTTCTTTTTCATTTATTTCATTAATTTTGTATATATTTTCTGTGAAAAGACTTCTAAGGAAGTACATTTGTCCTCTGTTTTGAGCAATTTGTCTTTTGCAAGGACGATATAACTGTGTAAAAGCAATAATACAAGGTCTTTTATCAAAAACTTATCAGCACTGTTCAAACAATGAGGCAGTTCATTAGAGTTGAATAAGCTAACTCCTGAGTTAGCTTATGGACCTACAGTTTGTCAGGTTAGATGTTGGCTGTTTTATTTTTTCATTTTTCAATCTTCATGGAAAGGGTTACTCAGGTAAAGGCTGGTATATTGACTAGCAGTGATCAAACAGTAGCAAACCTTTAATAAAGATCTTGAGCCTTTATTACTACTAGGTGCAGTTCTACCATCTACCAGTCCAGCTCCCCACTGGCTCCCAAGTCTTGGTGACTGATCCCCCTTGTTTCATCAGTGTGGGGGTAGCACAGAAGGTCTGCCTGGGAAATTTCCCTTTGGAAAAAAATAGGATGAGGTCTAGTGAAACAGTCCCTTCCAGAGGCCACCCACATAAAGATCGATGGTCAGGCTGCAGAAAGTTTTATTCCCAACCCTCAGGCCTTTGCCCAGTGCTCTCTGCCCACACTTTCTCCTTTCCGTGCCCTCCAGCTGCAGCCCTGGACATGCAGATTGGAGTGTCTGGCCCTGAGCAGCACAAAGCCAGGGCAGTCAATACCACTTCACCTGGCAGCAGGATCCACCACATGGAGGGGGAGAACCAAGCACTGCAGACAAAGCTGTTATTTGCTGAGATCATCACATCACAGTTTGCTGAGATTTGCAAAGTACAGTTTTCTGTAAGGAGATGTCAGTCCCTTCACTGTGAGGCTATCCTGCACAGAGGCCATAAAGGGCATATCCTCAAAGACACCTCTGCATCCTGACCTCAGTGTCTCTGGCTGTGAATAGTTTTAGGTTTCTCTCAGTTCTGCAGGGAGTGGTGAATGGCTTGCACAGAGGTACCACTCAGTGGCTTCAGTGCAGCTGCCCCAGGCATTTGCTGTGTGCGTACAGCCAGGTCCTCTCGTAGGCAGGTGAAGTATCTCAGGGAAGAGCTAAAATCCACTGCCAGAAACTTTTATAACAGTAGAAAACACTCTTAATAAACAAAATATGTGGATCTTATGTCAAAACCAAAATCTGTCAGGAAACAGCATAACTCACCTTTCCTTATTCACACTCAGTACTAAATTCCCTTTTTAATTTCTTCCCTTTTCTACTACTTTTTTTTTTTTTTTTTCTTGTAGCAGTAGGATGCTTCTGGTAATACCTGAGAGCCCCTATTTTAACCTTTATTTCCTTTTTCTGTGACAGAATTAAGATTTTTCTTCCTGGAACTGTTGATAATATTTTCTGAATTTAGATATAGCTGTTACATGATAAAAGGAATGATAGAAACTTTCACTGGGAAATAGAAAGTGCAAAAATCCCCTAGACTGTAGGCAACACACTTCATGCACTTACAGTACACTTCAAAGCCAGGAAGCACTAGTGTTAACATAAGAACAGTGGCTTTGCAGACATCTGATACCATTCTCCCAAACCTGCTGAGTGCACTGCTTTTTTTTCTATGTTTGTTAAACACCCTTTCCCCAGATGGCTCGGTATCAATAGGTCATTTTACCCACAACATAACCACTTTGAACAAGCCCTATATTTTTAAAGCAAATACTTCAGTGGCTTTTTTACTGCAGGAAAGAAGGAAGAAAACACAACAATAATGCAATTGAACTACAATCTTAAAAAGCAGCTGAGAGACAGATATCTAGTTTTATGACGACAAAAAACAGGACAGGGGGAGATGTGGCTGTTCCATTTCTACCCACAGATTAAGTATGATGTGGTAATAGCAAAGATTGAAGAAAGGTGCATCATATCAGGGCCAGAACTGAGCAAGTGTCCTACTTCACCACAGTGTGAAAATAAGGGACAGACTTCCATACAGGACATATACACATCCCATATGTACACTAGGTTATTTACAAAATAGTCACTAACATTTCAAGCTGACATGAAAATTATTAGTTGCAAAAAAACCAGTTAGCTGCTCTTCATTGCAAAGATTTCTGCAATGAAAAGACTACTGAGATTATGGGCAACTCACAAAACAAGTTATTTACCTAGAAAAAAGGATATTTAAAAAATAAAAAAATATATGCAAAATCTAGCTCCATGTATATGCATGTGTTACTACACACACACACAAAACTAGGTATTTAGGATAAGAATTAATATTCAGTGTCTGGCAAAATATTCAACATTTTCCTCCAGTGTAATCATCTTTTTAAACATGGTAGGACCTTTTTGCAGGTCAATCACAGTTTTCAGGCAAGCTGTAATTTAAATCAGCTCCATTCTGCATCTAATGTGGATGTTTCGCTGAAAAATAATTAAAACTAACCGCACTACTTGTGTCCCTTTGTCTGTCAGACACAGACCACTGTTGTGCATGCACATTGCTAATCTCAGGAAAGTAAACCTTGCAGAAAGGACAAGGAGGTGGCAAAGTAATTACCCACAGTGGGTGATTTGAAGAATTGTAAAAAAGAGGTGCTCCCTGCACACGCTACTTTCATCTCACCTGAACTCCTATTTGGTGACTCACTTTCATTGCCTACATCATCCTTTAGACTAATAATGGAAATAGATAGCTCTCCTGGCAAGCACAGGCAGTATATCAGAGCTATCAACTACATCTCTACTTTTTCAGCACCAAGATGGTTCAGTTTGTTCATCAAAAGAGTCTCAACTTGTTTAATCTCTTTTATCAGCCCTGCTTCCATCTCAAAGCTTGCAAAGGCTCCTGCTCCTTAAGTTGCTGCCTTCATCTGAGCCAATGCAGCGCATATTTCCCTTTTCTACAGAATGATGTTTCGATGCCAAAGAGAAGGAGCATGAGAGAGAGAAATAATCTTGGCACTCATTCAGGTTGTTGTGAAGAAAAAGAAGGGAAAAAAACCCAGACTGCCAATGGGGATTTCCTCTGTAATAAGCCAGATGGCATCATAGGATGCTTGGGGAGACTGTTTCTGTCTAATTCTCTTCAGTAGCAGAAACTGCCAAGGCCTGGCCTTTGTGGTAAAACCAGTGACTAGCTATTTTATATTCTTTCTCTTTCTGTGTGTGCTGTCCCCACCTGTCACTAATGCCTTTGTAATGCAGTCGGTGCCTGATACAAGCCCCTTCCCCTCCTTTCTCTCCCTCACTTCTGAACTCCAAATAATATTTCCTTTCCACCTATAGCAGCAACATGGATGCAACATTTGCTTTATATCCCAGTGATGTCAAGATAATTTCTTTCTTCAAGTGCAAAATATTTCACATAACATGGGGAAAGCTAGCTGTGAAATTTCTAAATGTTGCCATCCTGGCAAAAGACCAAAGCAGGGGTTGATGCAGGGAAATTGGGGTCTGGTTTTCTGTAAAACACAGTGTTCAGAAGCTCAAATGTCAAGATGGATGACCTACTTGAAATGCTGGCTGGGGTGACATGGATTTTTTTAATCTATGTTTATAAATTTTATTTATCTACATATATAGATATCTATCTGCTTATACAGATTTTTTTTTTCATATCTGCAAAACTTTGGTGTTTCAGCTGTATTCTGAATTGTGGGTTAAATCTCTCTGAATACCAGATGGATAGTAGAGACTGTGTATTCCAAAAAGATGGAAAACCTTATAGAAATATTCTATGGGATTGCTAGGGTGTTTTTGGTTCCTCAGAATCTGGTCCATAAGCTGTCTGCTTGCCTCAAGGGCTTGTATATCCACTGCAAGGGCTAAATAGTTTTTCCTCTCTGGAAGCAGTCCTATCATGTATTCAGCATGGAGCAGTTAGATGTTTTAAACTCACTCTTAGCTGAGAGCGAAGTAGCATTTTCCCACAACTTTCTGAAGTTGCTTCTTTCTTTTTGACATGGTTCTTTGTCTCCAAGTAGTCATCATGTGCAGATATCACTGCAGCAGAGTAAAGAAATGCATCCCAGAGTATCATTTCAGATAGGCAATAGAGTTGCTAATGGCTGCTGTAGCAAAGGCACTTACAAAACTTTGCATGCTGTGCTGGTAAGGAAGGCACAGAGCTAATGGAGAGATGTCGGCTGAGATACAGACAGTGCTGGTTGGCAAAAACAGGACTGCAAGACCCATAAAAATAGCAACATTTATAATCTGATAACAGCATATTCATTGATATACTGTCAACTGGGATAATCTAAAGACAATCAGAAGTTATTTTCTTTATCTAGATATAAAATAGCAGCAAAGAGGCTTACAGGATTTTTCTAAGATGAAGTATTTAAATTTCTTCTTGGAAGTAAAGCCATGCAGATAACTGTCTTATTGAGCAGCTGATGAATGTTTCAAGATATAAATGTTGGTGTCTTTTTCTAATTAAACAAAGATGTACCATTTCCACATTTTTGGATGAATAACAATAGTCTGTATCACAGTGGGTTTACTCTTAAATGTACGAAGAGAAATCTGAGGACTGTCAACTGAAAAATGATAAGCAACCTCTCGTTCCTCTCTCCAGCAGATTTCCATTATTCCGACAGCAGAACAGAACCAGACCCTGAAATCAAGCCCTGAACCATGGCAGGCCTGGTCCCAGCACATCCTGGGAAGACTGGAGAGAGCCTCCACCTATGCTGCAGCTGAGACTGGGGACATTTGGCAGAAAAGGTCTCTTGGCAGCACCCAGCAAAGGAAGGCTTGGCCGTGGGGGAGCTGGATGGTGCCCTGTGCAGTGAAGTAGAATGATGGGCTCCCCCACCAACCACCATGTGGTCCCCTGAGAGGGAGAGCCCAAACACCCCCACCAGTTCCCTGTGTGGTCCCTGTGCCCTCAGCACTGCTTTTCCCTGCTCCAATCCTGCCACATTACTTGCTGCTGGAGCACAGCTGTGCACACCCCGCCAATGTCTGGGCTGGCCTTCTGCCCACAGTAGAGCAGATTACAGTTCCCAGAACTGCTCTCCAGGGCCAGGATGAGCAGGAAATCAGGATTTCTTGACACTGGTCTAATGCTGGAAGAGAGATCAGCCAGGCAGAACTGATGGGGCCTAAAGATAGCTTAACATCAGCTCTTGCCTAGTGTCTTCCTCTGCTACAAAGCGCTGCAGCCAAGGCATAACCCAAGATCCAAGCCAGTACATTTGGATAGGGCAATACCAACAAAGGCATTTTTTTCTCCTCCCAGCCGTGTGTTGGGCATTGTTTTGGGTTTATGACCCCATCAGTATTCAGTACAGGTTGCCCATCCCCGTGGTCAGCACTCCCTGCTGTGGTCCCAAGGGCAAGCAGGTGCTGCCAGCAGCCTGTGCCTGCCTCTGCAGGGGCTTTCTTGAGACACAGGTGATCCCATGTAGTGCCTTGGGAGCACATTCAAAGGCAAGAAAAAGAAATCTTTCTGCCCAACACTTTTTAAACCCAGTACAGAACACACCAGACTGACCTTAACTTTGAGTGAGATGCTTATTTCCATTCTGGTGAGCTTTATCCTAAAAAATAACTCTGAATTTGCCCTAACTCAGGTTTACTTGGGTTAGAAGTTACAGATGACAGCTGGGCAGCATAATGATGTGTTTGTTCATTCTCACAGAGTTTTGGTTAATTAGGCAATGAAAGATGTAGTTTAGAATCAGGAAAATAGGAATAGCTATATCACAGTAAATTAGTGGGACACTTCTGGGACATTAATGGAATCAGATGCCAATATCTGTGTTGGTTTAGGAAGGCTCTATGTTTTGCTTCCAAAAAATCCTTTGCCAATAGCAGTGAAGTTCATGTTGTCTGTTCCATAAAATAGTCTCTATTTTCTATATATGTATGTTACTACTAATATCCCCATCCTATTGAACAGCTGTGAATCCTTCCATACTCCAGGCATTTGTGTGTCCTCCTCTATAAAAAATGTTGATTTGGGAGCAATGACCATTAAATGAAGAAGTAAACTCTCTGCTGTGGGAAATTTCTGGTTTTACTACATGATTATAAAAGTAAACTTTCAGGAAAATTGGAAGCATATTGCCTCTGAGGCAAGAGAAACCTGTTGTGGAACACAGGATTTTTGAAAATTATATATAAATGGCAAAGTCTACCCCTTGCTGTGTTTTAGAACTGGGTTTGTCTGTGGATACCTTCCATGAAAGAATATTCAGTACAGCTCTGACCTTGATAGCAGCTGTCAAATTCCTGGGAAAGGCAAAGTGTCTCCTGGAAGGCGTAATGCAGTCAGAGGAAGGAGCTCAGGTCGAAGCCATATTATCACAATTTTTAAACTGCAGTCTCACTGCTCTGACAGTGCTCATAATTTTAATGTGTGAACACAGTATCATGAGACCTCTTATCAATATGTTCACTACGCAAGTGGAAGCTTAGAAAACTTCAAAGCAAGTTGATAAATTTCCATAAAAGTGTTGCCAGCCCATAATCAGATGGCCAGGAATTCCCAGTCGCACCAAAGATAAAAACTGATGATATTGATTTGTCCTTGTTTGAACCAAGCACTCCTACTGAAATCAGCAGTACCCACATGTGCTAATATCAGTCCTTTGCCTGCAAAAGCTATTTTTCTGCCAGTCCACAGATTTAGGGATTTTCTTTATTTCTTTTTCAAAGAGTGAAAATGAAATGAGAACATAAAACAAAAACTCAAAGGACTCCATTCCATTTAGATTGAAGTTGTTTCTAATTGGCAAGCCAAAACCTGCCTTTGGCCTTTATTTGGCTTTTTCAAAGTCATAGTCTACTGCTTCTTTTCCTAAAACTCAGAGGCAATACCTATCAGTGAGATACCACACTCTTACTCAGTTGCTTCTAAAGCAGCTCTGCAAAATATACTCAGTAATTTTTCCAAATCTGGAAACTGAACATTTGTTTAATGTCTTGTTCCCACCAGGAAGGGTCCAAATCAAAACCTTCCTCCCACCTCAATTTTGTGTTTTTCCTTTTTCATGACTGCCTCACAAGTGCGGGCAGCTGCAAGCCTGAGAACATGGACATTTAATGTAACTATTTTTTTAAGCTGGAAAGGCTTACACCATAGGAGAGCTAATTAAAGTTACTTTGTAGTGAAAAAGAATGTCATAGAAACATCCAATTTAACTGAGAAGATAGAGAAACACAAAGCCAAAGTATTTTTCTAAACTTTCTTTAAACAAAAACTTACCAACAGGATTCAGAAGTTTTCTGCAGTTTCATCTAGCTCCCTTTTGACCCCCATCCCCTGCCCCTGAATTATTATATTAAAGGCCAGAAAGCCTCGCTTTGTCAGCTTTGCTCATCTTAGTTAATTTATGTAGTTGCCATCTGGGTTTTTTTTCTTTGTTTGTTTTTGTTTTGTTTTGTTTTTTCCTGTATGGAAATGCATTTCAGAAAGCCTTTCACCTTGACAGAAGGACACCTAGAAATGAAGGATCCATCTTCATTCCCAGCAGGTTTCTGCTGATGATGCCCTGGTAGAAGTGGATGTCCTTCTCCCAGCTCCCACACCCAGGTGGGCAGAGCAGGAGCACCATGCCAGTCAGGACTGGGGAAGTGATATGGGAACAGGAGCACTGCACAGCCCCTGCTCTGCATCACTCAGGGGCAGGATGGAAATCATTTGGCCTGGCTCAGCACTGTGCAGATGAAATTGCTGCTCCTTCTGCCTTAACCTGGGGATGAAGGTAACACCACAATGTCAGACAGCTGCTACAGCAGACCCTGCAGTTCCCATAAGCTCCATGTAGTGATTTAATTTTTACAGTTGTTTAGTTAGAGGCTTCACTTTCAATAATTCTGAGAGGAGGATGAAAGCAAAGCAGTGGAGCCTCTAGCATTTTCTCCTGCCTCTTTTCTCTACTCACACAACGAGGAAGAAAGCATTTCTACAAAGTCCTGAAAAAAAAAAATTTACATTTATCATATTTGAAGGCAGCCAAGAAAAACTGACCTCATGGTATGGACTCTAAGAAAGCTCAGGAGGGAGAAATTAAAACAATTAGTAGTAATTACCACCAAAATTATGGTGCTGAATAGGACAGTGCCTAATAATGAGAGGTCACAATTACTAATGCGCCCTTCTGTATGCTCATTTGTCTTCTCGGTGTTGTAGTCATTTGTGTTGTCCTTCTGCACAGCAGGATGCCCAGTGCCACACTCCTTTCTCTTTCATGAGAAGTTCACAATAAACAAGGGTTCAACATGTTCAGAGCAGCAGTTTGTGCCTTCAGAGGACTTGGAATAATATGGGGTTTACTTTCAGTTTCTCTGTAAAGCAACTTTACTGCATCTGAGCTTTATTTTCTTTCACTTTATATGTTAGTAGAGAATGCAGCTAAAAGGTGACCAAAACCGCATTACTTTATATTTTCTCCCAAATAAATGGAACCAGAATAAAACTTTGCATTCTTCTTCAGGCACAGGCTTTGCACACAATAGGGAGGTTTATCAGTGGATTTTACTGATGGAGCTAATTCATAGAATGGTTTGGGCTGGAAGGGACTTTGAAGACCTAGTTGGCCCTAGTTCCCACACTTCACTGCGGGCATGGACATCTTCCACTAGACCAGGTTGCTCTAAGCCCCCTCCACCCTGGCCTTGAACACTTCCAGGTGTGGAGAGTGAGGCATCTACCCCCTCTCTGGGGAACCTGTTCCAGTGCCTCATCACCCTCATTGTTAAAAATGTCTTCCTTCTATCTAATCTAAATCTGATTTCTGCTAATTTAACGCCATCACCCCTTATCCTACCACTGCATGCCCTTGTAAAATTCCCTCTCTGACTTTTTTGTAGACCCCCTTATTCAAGTTACTGATGGAGCCAATAAAGCTAGGACAGAAATAAACCCTTTCAGTGACATCACAGTATAAAACTGCTTGCACAACAGTAGGATCCACACAAGATTTTTTATCAAACTAGCCATCCCGATATTTTAACACACTCATTTTGGGGACTTAAAACTTGAAGCCCAAGATTTCCCAGAGAAGTCACCTACACCATGTGCCTACTCTGATACATTTTTACAGATTCATAGCAATTCTGCAATTTGTAGTGTTGGTCCAACAACAAATCAGCACAAAGGCATTTTGTTACTTAAAGCTTCTTAATCAAAAGAAGGCATTTTGGGTCAACCCTTGTCTGCTTAATCAAAATGTTTTCTTTCAGCACAAATATGAATACAAATTTCAAAAAGTAACATTAAAATGATAAATTACATTATTCTATTTCAGAAAATTCATAACACATTATAGCAACTCTATTTAAGCCATTTTTCACAGCCAGATCTCATTCAAATCAATACAGTCTTGAAGGACATTTTGATTTCAACATCACAGCATTTTCTAAAGGACAAGTATTAATTTGCCATGACTAAAAGTAGACACAGCATTAAAAAAACACAATGAGCATGGTGCATCATGTTGTTTAGAATCTAGAGATAATAACAAAATTTTTTAAAAAATCTAAAAGTCCAAGAAAAGTTCTCAGGAATTATTATCTGATATGGCATAGACAAAAACCATCTTTCCTTTCCTCTTATAGATCCATAAGTGCCAGTTCAATCACCTCCCTTCTGGAGGCTGCAGCCTTCATCAGAGGGCTGGCAGAGCAGGCTGTCAGAGCACTCTAATTTACTTCAGGAAAAATCAATTAAGATAGCTTAAGTGACTTTAACAGGGAAATTGCTGGTGACAGTAATCACCACTGCAGACAGTGATGAGTACACGAGAATGGCAACTTCTTCCATCAACATATTTGTACCAAAGTGGGCATCTCTCCATTGCTTCAACATCTGAGTCAAAGCCCTCTCAAATAAACAAAATTTCTGGAATTAAAAAAGTAGAATTAACACATATTCAATATTTGGCTAGGAAACAATACCTCTCAAAGTATTCCTTTGTCATGTTTTTATACACACACACACACACACATATATACACACACAAATATAGTTGGCCAGGCACTCTTGTGATTGAGTAAACTATATTGAAAGAGAATGTCTCAATAAAGTCAACATTGCGTGTCTGAATCAGTACTACAGAAAACAACAAATGTCACTCTGCTTCTTCTGCCACTTCAGCACCACTTCAAAGGTCACTAATTCCTTGAGAAGCTGCCATAAATAGCCTGCATCTTATACAGAAATGTTCTGCCAAAATATTAACTCAGAGTTGCCTTATATTTTCACCTTCAGTTGTCAATACTTTTGACAATCCTTTGCTAGAACATGCTTTCCATCTTAACACCTTATTAATTCCATGGCTACATCTTTCCCCATAGTCCCACAGTAATTGCAGGACTCCCGCTCAGGTTTCACTGACACCAAGAAGTGGATAACATTCTTCCCAGATGGAAAACTCTCTTTGTAGTGATATAGCTCCTATTGATAGAGCTGTGCTTCTGCCTATTCTTCCCCAAAAGTTAAGCTACACCAGAAAAATCTTTTTCTTTTTTTTTTTCTTTTTTTTAATGTTAGTTTAAAATGTGTCCACATCAGTGCTATCAACAGTATTAAATTTACATCCGAACCCAGCAGATCAATAGGAACAGAGGTTTCCCCTGTGAGACATGGCCTTGGTTAAGCAGCAGCTCTGACTCTGCTTCTCTCACACAAGCAGCCTTGATGAGAAACACAAAAAGTGTCTCCTGTGAGCATTACTACAAACAGGGCACCTTGTAGCATCGTTTGCTACATGAAATGGCCTATGCACATGAGGAAATGAATAATCTCAGGAGAGACAAGGCTTTGGCACCTATAGCAGCTGAACTGTGTCTCAACAGGGAGTGTACATACGTGTGCACATGCAAGTGCCAGAGGGAGAAAGCAGGGGGGAGAAATCATCTCCTCAAGCCTTACTGCAGTCAGGCAGTGAATACTGCAGATGTTGCAGTGCTGGAATCCAGCTAAACTTCCCCCAGCTGCAGAAACCTCCCCCGCCTGCTGCCTGGTGGAACTGCTACACAAACAGAAGTGTTGTCTTCTGCAAATTGCTGCTTTCTGGCCTCCATGGGTAAAGATGACTTTGCCACAACCAGCACAAGCTTCCAAAGATTATGAAGGATGTTTTCAAAAAACCAAAATCCTTACAAACACTGGAAAACATTACTGGGCAGCACAGTAAACACTGAGTTAGAATAAGTGAAGGGCTTTGCTTCAGGAAAAATACTGTGAGTAAAAGAAAAGTCAGAAGAAAGCAGCCATTCAGAAACTGTATTATTAGGTGTAGACATATCTTCAGAATATAGTGAAACAAGTACAAGGATATGGGTTCCATATCCTTCTCCTCAGTAGAGCAAATGTGAACCTTGTTAGTTCAGAAATATAAAGGCATAGAAAAAACATTAGAACTTACTGGCTGAACAAGGTATATAAGACCAAATAATTGCACTCAAAAAAAGCATTGAAGATGCTTCTTTGAAACATTTCATCCAGTCTTTTCATGCTTGCAAAAATTCCTAGCACTAGAAATAATCTAGGAGATAAAACTCATGACATAAACCCTCAAAAGTATAATAGCCAAGGGATGAATACTGTAATTAGCTAAAGCCTGTTATGGTACCTAATAATGTGTGGCCTACCTGGAATCAATAGGACTAACTCAGCAGGCAGACAGCAAAATCTGTACCTTAATTTCTTTTCTTAGTTAAATTAAAAGGCTCACTTTTGGTAGGATTTCCAAAGTCCTTGTAATCTTCTGACTTACCCTTGAATTTCTCATTTTCTTCTGCTACTGAACAAAGTCTTGTTTTCAAATTGGCAGTTTTGTACTGTTGCCCCAATGAATGATTGCAGCAACTTAAAGCCTGCAATGAAAACAGCAGCAGTTAGGCTCAAAGCAAAATACGAGTAACAAGTAAATGTATCGTGTAATTTCCACTGTCATACAGCCCCTCCCCTACTAAAGGTCCTTTTCCACACCCTTTGTCCCACAATTAATGGCATATTTTCTTCTTGTTCCCCCGTCTTCCAGGAGTGCTGCTAAGGTTCAAGGTACAACAATGTCACAGTGGAAATATTTGCACTCATTTCTCAAAATGATCAAGCTCATATTAAAAATATCTTCACATGCATCTATTCACATATGTTTCTATTGTTTTCTGTTCTATTTCCCCTGTTGAAGCTGGTTAAGCTACTGGAAAAATTAGTTGAGCAAGTGGAAAAGGTTGAAAGCATTTCTTTAGAGCTCATCTCTGTATTCAGCTTTGGTATCTGAGTTTTGCTGACTCAGTTTTGCTGAATGAGCGGCTAACTTGAAACTTTTCAGCCAGTGATTAGTCACAGCTAAGACTTTTATACAGTTGAGTCAGCTCTCACTCACCAAAAGATTCAGAAAGTTCTGAACATTGACATCTTCTGTTCAGATTAGTCTCAATATCCCTGAGCTAGGCAGCTAAGCCCTCTGTGCAACATGGTAAGCATTTTGGACCAGCATCTACAGTTCTACTGCAGATGTCAGCCAGGAGAAAAAAAAAAAAAGTCTTAAATCTCACCTCAAGGTGTTTCTGAGAACACACAGACCTTTTACTATTTTAGAGATTTTTGTGTTTCCTTGTGATGGTCAAGGGTGGGAACACTGTGGCCCCATACACACCGGAAGAAAACTGGCCACAACTGATGACCTTAGTTAGGTGGGGAAGGGATAGTGAAGAACTCTGCTCCAATTTCCTAACTCAAAATCTTTTATGCGTTGCATAAAGAAGCCTTGGAGAAGGAAGAAAACTCATGTCTCCCTTTACCCAAGCAAATGCAAGTCTTGTTGGGCAAGAGAATGCCATTGAGGCTTGCTTTCTTTCTGGTTCAATAACTGTTGAATTACTCCTTGAGCCAAGGAGGGGATGGTGCTGGTGCTGCAGAGCTGCCCATAGATCTGATTCTCTTGGGGTGGTAGGAGCTGGAGTCTGATGAGGAGACCATCAAGACCCTGCAGATATTGCTGATGTTTCCTCAGCTCACATAAGTGCTTCTGAGAACTCAGCACAAGGCCCTGAAAATTGACTCAGAGATCATTAGGGAGCCAGCAAAGTGCCTGGTACATGGATTGATGTTTTCTGAGAACTGCTGCAAAGGAAGCAGGTGGTTGCATCTGCCAGCTGCAGTTTTTCCAGATTCTGCTTTGAAGCCAGGATGGATGTTGTTCCAATAATCGAGTATGCAGGCTGCAGAGATATATGACTGGGTTGTGTCCTAACTGGAAATGATGGGCTGCATTGCTTTTGCCACTTTTGGGTCCAATGTCAGCTGGGCTTATAGACAATCTCCTCTTGCAGGCTCCTCTGAATTGCAGTGCAGCTAATATTGCAAATAAACTGGGATTCTGGTTGCACAGCAAGAGGAATGTGTCCAACTGGCAGAGAGAATAAATACTTCTCCAAACAGGCAGCAATCAGTTAACATTACTCTAAAACAAACATTGAGAAAGCACAGCACTTTAGTAATTAAAGGTCCAAATTTGCAAAATTAATTAGTGTTTCCCACAGCATAGCACTCTACTTATGAACAGCTCTATTGTAAATGTATGATGCTCTAATATGAAAAGAGAGCATTCTTATGTTAATTATCTAATTAACTAATCTGGGCACAATTAGCAGCTGAAACAGCACAGCATTACACTCTCTTCCTTCTTCCCTTCCGGATTCAAGATTGCCTTTAATACGTACTTTGGAGTGGCAGGGGACCCTGGTGACAGGGCTTGCTACCACATTAAGCAGCCCTCAGTGCCAGCAGAAGTTCCAGTGAGCAGGCACTGACACAGGAGAGGCAGCAATCTCTGGCACGTAGTTTAGAAGGGGTAAAGGCATCTATTTAATCTCACCCCTATAGCTAGCCAGCCCCCCAGGGAAGCCATCCTTGTCACTTCACAGAAAGTCAGCATGAAGGGCTCAAAAATACAGTTGTCTGTTTCTCTGTCCATTTGGAATCCCAACACCACTTCACCAGGCCCGCCTGAGAGCAGTATTTTCCAAAGGATGAATCAGTGGCTATTTTCGAGCTCTGAAAATAGAGAGTCTTTTTGATTTCTATTTTGCTGCCAGAGTAGCTATTGACTTCACTAAAGTTTACTGTGGCACGAAGAGAATTTGCGAACTGCATGGAGATCTCTGACAAAAACTTACCAGAGAGAAGAACATTTGCTGAAAGAGTCTAAATCGGCCAAATCAGATTGCATCACAATGGTCCTAAACCAGGGGCAGAAATGAAAGAAGAATAGTCATTTTAATATTTTCACATTTCTACACCTGCATCACATAGCTTTTTTTATGCAAGAATTTGGGTTTGTGTTCAGTAATTAAAAAGGGCAGGAAAAGGAAACATAGGCTGAGACTAACAAGTTCTATACAGAATTGCACAAAATATCAATCAATTTAAAATAGTTTATCTTTCTTTTGGGGTGTTTTTCTTTCAGAGTTCCATTTGTCTGCTAGTTTAGGATTTTCTATTAAGAAATTTCAGGTAGATCTACTGTAATGCTCCACCTCTCCCACTCATTCAATGCTCTGTGACAAGGAAAGGAGCGGTAGTCACACACCTTTGCCTATGCAGTGCAGGGCTGGTTTTGAGACAGTGCTGATCTATTATGCATGATAGAAACACAAAAACATTTATGTAGAAAGAACTGGAGTAGTTACTCTAATTCAATACCATCAAGATCTGCTGCACTAAATCTGCTTACTCTGGACTTGTCCTCTTGAGTTCTGAGCATCTCCGAGGATGGAGACTCCAGCACTTCTCCAGCCAATCTGCTTTCCATTTTCCTGCTCTTCCAGTGAAAAAAAATTCTTAATAGCTAACTGGAATTTCCTGTCTTCCAAGCCCTGTCTGTTGCCTTTTGCCCTTTCACTGTGAATCTCTCATAAGAATCTGGATTCATCTTCCCTACAGCTTTCCAATAGGTAGGGAAGGCAGCCTTCTCCTGCAGGCAGCCAGGAGACCTCCCTTCAGCTGTTCCTTCTCCAGGCTGAAATAAACCAGCTGCCTCAGCTTCTCCTTCTACATCACTCACTCCAGCCTCCACCGCTCCGGTGACTCCTCCTTTGGACACACTCTGTGTGGTTGATCCCTTTCTTGTGCTGAGAAAGACAGAACTGGACTCAGTGCTCCCAGAGACCTCTGCCCAGCGCCATGTCATGGGGAATGATCTGTCCTGCTGGCTGCTGGTTCTCACTGCACTTCTGCCCAGGCAGCTTCACAGAGATGCTCTGGGTTTGGAAGGTTGCAGCACTTTACTGGAGAGGTTCTGAGAAACCTGAACTAATACTGAGGTTGGCCTGGCCTTCACAAAGCAGGGGTGTAGTAGGCCAATGCCAGATGTCCCTCCTGCACAAGTTTTTGTGCAGGTCTGTGCAGCTCCCCAGTGGGCTGCAGTCACAGGCACTCGCCTCCAGCACAGGACCCGGTTCCTGCACACAAGAGCCCAAAAAGTAAATCTACATGGACCAACAAAGACTTTGCTCAATGTCTGAGAATTCCAGACTGATCTCTTCTTCATCCCAGAATAGTTTACAGCATATCCCAAGTGAATAAATCCTACAGGGAGAAAGAATGAATCACCTCAGCAGTAGTGTTGCACTGATGAAACTCCTGACACAAGCAGCCAAAAGCTGCCTTGCCCACCCTCAGGTCCAAGAAGAGGCACTTGCATTTGTCCATACTCTGAGTAGACATGACCACAGCCTGAGACTATGAACAGCCCATGTGCAATGCAGGGGGAGGAGAAAAAGGATAAACAAGAAAAGAAAATGAGAGAGGAGATTGTTCCCAGACACCATCACTAGGTCATGTATCCTCCGGCATGTGTTGTGTAAGTCAGATTTTATTTAAAACTCTCTCTTAATTCTTATGTTAACTTGTTCACAGAGGGTGATGCTGTGAATGATGTGCTTCTGGCATAACAGCTAAGCTAGTAAAAGACTTACAACATTAAATTTCTTTGTGGAAGGACAGGGGACTGATTTTTCCAAGACCTTAAAATATAGTGCTGAGCACCTATTAATAGCTTTTGTCAAAGTGAATCATCATCCTCATCTCTTAAACAATGACTCATGAATTAGCCACACAAATAATTGCATCTACTGACCTCTACAAGCAGAAATAAAATAATTAAAAAAAAAAAAGAACAAAAAAACCAAACCAGAAAAAACCCAAAAAGCAACTAAAAAAAAAACAAACCAAAAAACCAAAAAACCCCAACTACATAAACCATATAAAAAGCCATATAAAGTTCCATTATATTAATAATTAACCATAACTGACTAATAGGGTGACAAAAAGAACCACCTGCCTTTGCTGTGGGATAAATCAGCATCCTTAATATATGTTACCAAATGCCACCACATTTCCACATGTTTTATTTGAGCCTTGAGTGATTTGTATAAATCTGTAAGAGCCCTTCTGAAACTCTCCAGCTGCCTGAAAAGGTACCATGAGATGCTCTGGATACCTTTACTACACTATTTCTAAAGCATGGCTTTGGGGCAGTAGAGCCTTTTCTTACAAGCTACAATGAGGCTAGATACCTACCAGTTCTCCAGTGAAATCAAAGCCAAAACCTCAAATCCCAACTCTTTCACAACCCGCCGGGCTCCAGAGTTCATGGTGGCTTCCAAACACCATGAGAGTAATTGTCCTACCTACTCATAAGAAATCACTGTACCAAGAACCCTAAGGAATGCTTTATAACATGTCTTCATTTCAGGAAAATTTTCTTCTCTTTTGAGAAAGAGACAGTCACAAGTGCTTTAGGGGCACAGCCCCCAAATTCAGTCATATCTACAAAAATTTGCCAAACCAAGTTTTCAAGCTAGAGGCACTAGAATGCAGCTGCATGACCTAGCATGGATTTTACCACTGTACAGAGCCTTTGGAGCTCCACTAAGGAGACAGAGTCCAGTGAGGCATCTGTCTACTGACAGGAAGCCTGTTTTTTGTCTCGAAACAGCCATTTCAGAGTTTCTTCTTTATCCACGCAGTTATGGAAAATATGTAGTAAAACAGCACCCTGTGAGCTACATCACAAATTGCTATTAAGCAACAATCTTTAAATTTTGTCATGTGAGTGCAAACTTTTATCATCAATCCAGAGGAAAAGTATTTGTCATATATACATAAGAGTCACTCTTATGACCTGCTTATGGATATCCCACTATCTGGGAAAAAAGGACACTATGCAGCGTTAATCAAACATGCAATTTTCTGGTTTATTTCTTGAGTACAAGTATTGATGATGGCTTTTTTTTTGGAAAGATCTTAATTGCATAAGTTGTGAGAGTACTGAAGTTCATCATCTTTTGGGACCTCTAAGCAAGTGTTTCCAAATTCCATATGTTAACACATCCATAGAATTTGTTACAAATATTACTAGTTTGTGCCAGAAAGTTTATAACAAGATGCTGGCTGGCTACCAAACCACTAACTCTCTAGGACTGGCTTAGGGACAATTCAGTGTGCTATTTAATGAAAGAGAGTGTATGGCCTATGAAAGCCTGTAAGACTCACTTCCCAACGTGGTTTACTCTCAGTGGTCTTGCTTGGCAGCTCCCTGCTAGCGTGGAACCCCACCCAGGCCAGCTATGCTGAGCCCAGACTGTCATTTGAGCCACTGACTCTCCTTTTTGCCTCAGATGGTCTCAAATTGCATTCAGACTCTCCATTTAGAAATAATGGGCAAATGGTGTGCACAGACATCACCCTTTATATAGGATGGAGCGCTGATGCCCTGCTCTCATTCAGCAAGCAATTATAAAGGCTGCATTTAGTGGTAAAGCTGAACTTTTGGTAATGCTCACTGATTCATTTTAGGTTTGGGTTTTTCTCCTTTTTCTGAGAGGACTTTCCCCTTCCATAGTGTCTTTCATCTGAAATTACTTCCCAGTTTAAACATACGTTTACAGAATTTCTTCAATATGTTCCTGAGCCATGGGTATAACAGAAGCACTGTGGTGTAATGTGCAAAGCATCACTGCTTTTAAATTTAAATGGGGAAGCAGTGAATATTGCCTTAACCTGGAACTACAAGGGTAATTAATACAGCTGGAACATCAGGTTAATTAAAAATACTCTATGACCTAGGAAGATTGTTACCAAGTCCAAGTGATCAGATCCATCTTTTAAGGTTGTTCTTTTAAGAAGTTTTTTGTATAAAAAGTTACTGGTACTTTTCATATTAAAAAAAAAAAAAAAAGAAAAGAAAAGAAAAAAGGAAAAAAAAATTAAAAAAATTTGCACATCCAAACAAGGTGCTTCTGGACTCAAAGGAGATATCTGTGCATGCTGATTCTTCATGTAAGTTAAGGATTTTTTTTTTTTTTTGGTAGAACTCTTTTTCATTGAACTATTAGTCCCCCTACCCATCCCCCAAGTGTTCTTCTTTGATTTAAGATTACAGCTGAGTTAGTTCCAGGATTATCTTACAGCACAGGGCAAAAACTGTGTCAAGGACCAAAGAATGCATAGAAGGCTGTTATTGATGAGTTAGCATGAAACCACCATAAAGAGGCTGTGCATTTTGCCTTTTCCTCCTACCTTTGAGTATTGTCTTATCTGGCTTTCCAGAGGTTTCATGGAACATTCAAAACTATGCTCTTAATTTTTCTTTGACATCTGACACACTGCTTATGCCAAGGACTCTACTGAACTGAAACACCTTTAAGTGTAATGAAGATTTTCTACAAATCTTAAGATTTGAGGCATAAGTCAGGGATGTCATGGACTGAAATGAGCAAAATATCTATCAAGACCTCAAAATTCTTATCATTCAGCCTGGTAACCTTCAGCAGCCAGAGGGGAGAAAATACAGCAATCCACATTCAGAGTAGTCACCTGCCTCTTTTGTCTCCCCTGTTAGGTCAAATTTACTGTTATTCTTGCAGTTTAGATACTACTAGAATAACAGTACCTTTAAAATACACATGTTTTCCAGAGATGTCAATCACTAAATCTTTTTTGTTTCTACTTCACTAACATTTGTACAACAGATGAAGTCATCCATGGATTTGTGTTCTGCTTTACTGGTGTTTAAGCCATATGTTGATATTGATAGTTTGGTACCTAAATGAGGCAATAATCAAGACAGAATGTATTGCAGCTCACCTTAAAGTAGCAATTCTCAACCCCCAATGACCTCTTAGGGAAGGAGAGAAACCTTGTAAGTGCTGCTCTCACCTTTATCCCCATCACTGAATGCTTCCTCCATTCTGACAGTCCTGGGAGGAGAGTGGTGTCTATTTTATGTCAGGAGGAATACTGGGATTAGATAGAGTAGATGGGGAAGGTTTAAAGGCAATATCTGCTGGCATGGTGGTGATTATCTGTTTGGATTTATTTGATTAGTCCTCTTCCTTATTTCTGGGAAATGGAGAGCTGAGAAATTGCAACCAGTTGAATTTGTGCAATCATGCCAGAACTGCAGAAAAGTTTGCTCTTTCTCTTTGTGGAGTTGTCCAGGACCACCAGCTCAGGGAAGGTCACTTTTAGACCTCAATGTGAGAAGCTGGGTTGTGAGGGGGAGAAGATTTCTACAGTTAGAAGTAGCAAGAGATCAGTTTATTCATGCCTGGGAGAGACACAGGTCCTAAATACAGATATCATAAGCAAGCTTGGCTCAAGGGGTGCTGTAAACTCCCAATAAAAGGTATTTGTAGGATTCAGTATTAAACATGGCCAGCTTTGGTGGAGCTTGTTGTCAGGATAACTGGAGAGATAGCAAAGCATACTGTGTTGGGCTCTGTGGGAGCCAAGGAGTACAAAACAGCAGTGCAAAATATTACACCAAATAAGAATGGGCTGGTGGACATCATGTAAAAGGAGGAAAATCCTAACTTTGAAAGTCAGAGTATGTCTGGCAGTGGCAGAAGGGCTGTGATGGCACCAGCTTTCAGGGATGTTCTTTGAACCATTTGTACTATGCATTGGATATTCATACCCTATTCAAATATTCCTTCCTTATTGCCTTCTTAAAATCCACTGTTTTCCCTAATAGACAGGAAGAGTTTGAAAATACCTTCTGGTGTGTATCCAGAAGTCTTGTGCTTTCTCCAGCTATTTCAATAATGAGAAGACAGCAGTAGGGGCAGGCCTGTGACAGCTACTGCCTCAAGTGACATGGGGCACTTGAGGATTGTACAAGATTGTACAAGGCTGTGCCAAGGACATTTTTCTTCCCACTTTTTCTGTCCTGATATGTGGTAAATCTGCATCTGAGATAAATAGCAAAAGTACTGCTATAAAAACAATTCTCTGCAACAGAGTGATACAGAAATCAGTGGAATATCTATTTTTCTTCATAATTATTTTAATCTTTATTTCCAATCCAAAATAAATAAAATTTTAAAGATACTCTTGAAATTAATGAAGTCTTTCTTATTCAATTCAGCCTCAAAATAGTTAAATAGATATTTATGCAATTCATCATGGCTCTGCAGCCTACCATCACCTAAAGAAAACTTTCCCTTATAGGAAAGGGGAAGTTTATGTAGCTGCAGTCTTGGATTGCATTGATTCAGTCCTGAGGCAATACAGATGCCAATTATATGATACACATACCATACATCTTTAAATTCTCTGTAAAACAATCCCTGAGAAGTAATTGTTATTATCATTCTAGTCAGGCACTGAAAATACAGCCAGCACTGTTCCTTACCTGTTGATACAAAATTAAACTTTTGATGTGTCTGGTAACAGCTTCATTCTTTCTGTGTATTAGTTATGATACAGCAATCATGGATTGGTCTGTAAAAAGACTTTAATTTCGTTACTGAGAACCTGTCAGCTTACATGCTTCCATATCATATCTCTTGAAGTGTTAAAGAAACTTCTTATCTTCCTGTTGTCTTTCTCTTTACATTACAACTTCGTTTGACCTCTGGGTTTTCACTAATTTTTTGTGATTACTAAATGTCAATTACTCTTATGTAAAGAGCTAAACAAATAAAAAATTAATTTAATTTCATTGTAAAGGAACAGGATTTTTT
>VYZP01002701.1:38852-81973 GCA_013400635.1 Hypocryptadius cinnamomeus | reverse complement strand
TTTTTTTTTTTTTTTTTTTTTTTCAAAAAAATGAAGTAAATGCATTTCTGGGAAAGATTAATGGTCATGTTGCGTACAAGACCTAGAAGGTATCTATTACAGGCTGCTCAGAAGTGGTGAGACATCAGCTGGACTGCTTTATCCAGTGTGGGACACCACCCTCTAAGAAAGATTCAGACAGATGAGAGAGAATCCAGAGAAGAGCAACAGGAGTGATAACAGATTCAGAAAGCATGAGCAACATGGAAAAGTTGAAGGAAATACATTTGTTTAGTCTAGAAAAGAGACGAGCAGGAAGGGACATGATAAGAGTAAAATGTTTTCTACAGAAAATGGTAATCGATTGATCTCTGTGTCAGCTGAGAACAGCACAAGAAAAAGCTGCCTTCAGCTGAGGTAGAGGAGATTTAAGAGATTAATGTACAGTATTAGCAAATTCCTTTTTAAGTATAAAGGGAAAAAAAACACCACAAACTCCAGACTTGGTAAGTAAGTGGAAGGCTCAGTACTGGAGGATTTAAAAATTTGGACAGAAGTCAGTGATGATCTAAGTATATCTAATACTTCCTCTGAAGAAAAATGGACTAGGCTGCCTGAGGTTTCTTTTTAGCCCTACTGTTCTGGGGCTGGGTGATTGTCTGTGCTTGGTGAAGTCACGTACACAATACTTGGAACATGAGTCCATGCAGTCAGCATCTCCTGCTAACTGAGGGCCTGGTGCTGCAAAGAGCTCAGGACCTTGAGCTGCCATGAAAGGGCAGAGCAAAATGCAGGCAAATGTCTGCTCAGCTATTCCTGACTACAGAGAACCCATGGGGGTTTGGAAATGCTGTTCTTAAACCCTCTGTTCCAGGGTTTCCTACAGATCTAACTTCAGAATAATTATCATTTCTTTGCCTCACAGTGGATATTACAAGATTGACCTCACCATTAATTTAGAGAGCAGGACTCTGAGTGACCACTAATTTTTGAGGAACACAAAACAAACTAAAACTAAAATTTCACACCCAATTCTTGAGAGTATTCCTGCAACCCCCAGGGAAGGTCCAGATCCTAATTCATGATTGGTTTTGGTTTTTGCTTTCTTATCTGTGTGTCTGCTGGTTACTCAAAGAGAGATGGTCCCACAAAGAGTAGCCCTGGCCATTCTCTTGTTAAAGCTTCTCTCCATGCCAGTGTGAAGAACAAGAGACACCAAAATGACAAATTTCTTGGGGGAAAATCCCAAACACTAAACCCAGAAGCAAAGGTTTTGGACAAGCTATGACTTCTATAAGAGTATAGAGAACTCCTCAATGCAGTGGACTATAAAATTCTGGGATTTTCCAACAAGACAGCCTCATAATTTCCATTATTTCTTCCTGAAAGTGTTTATTTCATAATTAGCTCTGTTGGGGTTTTGGGGTTTTTTCTGGGGGGAAAAGAAAGAAAGGCTCCTTTCTGCTGTGAGTTACACAAACCCAACTCCCATCCTTGCTACAGAAACGCCATCCCTGCATACATTCATCTCACACCAACCCCCTGAGCCCTACGAACGGCTGCATCACCCCAGACCAGCCGCTTATTAGCACCATGCCCAAAAATCATGAGATGCACGTTGCAGGCCAAAGTTAAGCCGGTCCTTACGGGCTCTGCACGTTGCTAATCCAGTGCCTCAGCCAGGTGTTCAACCTGCTCAGGGGTGATGCCTCCTACAAAAGCCCCAGGGGGGACAGAGGGGACTGGGGGGAGTGACACAACCGCATTTGGCCGCGAGGAATGTGAGATTTTTGTGAAGGGCTCTGGCAGGGGGTTGACCCTTCTGCCGACAGTTGTTAGTTTGTTTAGTGACAGGGAGCCTCCCATGAACTTAAAAACAATAGGAAAACAGAGTCCTGGAGAATAAATCTCGCCCCCTGCGCCGGCTGCCTGCGCGTTTGGCTAGCAGAAGGTAACAAATCCCCAGGAATGCGGGCGGCGGGGGGATGCGCCCGTCAGGCGGAGCTGGAGGGTGGCCAACACAAGCAGCGGGTGATGCCATTCACAGAGCGGAGAACGGCGCGGATGAGCACCGGGAAAAGCTGGGAAAGGCTGCGCGTACTGCAGGAATGATGTGCCCTCCGGCTGCTCCTGCAGGGAGCTCCTCAGGACCTCATCCCAAAGAAACTCCAAATTCCTCATCTACCACTTCCAACCATATCAGATTGAGTAGAAAGTGGGGGTCTCTTCAAAGCGTGTCAAAGGAGATCAGTCCAAGAAGGACCTGGGGTTTATTTGTGAATTCACGAATCTCCCCTGCCCACACACCAGGAGAACTCAGAGGGTTTTAGATTTTGGTCACCAGACAGGACACACCATATGAGACAAGGAAACTACTGACTTGTCACCAGGCCCCTGACCTGCACAATCCTCAACTGGATTTTTTAAAGTAGATTATAGTTCACAGGCTGTACTTTTACCCTGCTGTAACTGCTTCATTTTTTCACTGATAAACAGGATTCTGCTTGGGCATGATTGGAAAGGGACTTTAGACAAGGGCTTGGAGTGATAGAACAAGGGGAAATGGCTTTAAACTGAAAAAGAAGAGTTAAATTATATTTTAGGGAGAAATTCTTTCCTGTGAGGGTGGTGAGGTCCCAGCCCAGAGAAGCTGTGGCTGCCCCATCCCTGGAAGTGTCAAAGGCCACGTTGGACAGGACTTGGAGCAACCTGGTCTGGTGGAAGCTGCCCCTGCCCATGGCAGGGGCTTGGAATGAGATGATCTTTAAGTTCCCTTCCAACCCAAACTGTTCTGTGATTCTATGATGCTGTGGGTGCAATCCACTGGAAAAAAAAAAAAAGGAAAATCCAAGAAACACAAGCTGTAAATCCCTTGTTAGAAAAACACAAGTTGTCCAAATGGGCAGCTGTGTAGTTGATGGCTTTCAAAGATGTACACAAGCACATACATACAGCTCTGTGTGTGTGTGTGTATATATATATATATATATATATATATATATATGCCTGCTTCCAGTTTGGAAAGATGTTAGAACATACTGGATCATCACTGGCAGGTGTTCTGAATAATTTCTATTTTATTAATATTTTGGTGCGTCATTCACTTTGGACACCCACTACAGAGCACCAGTGGAAACCATCCCTGCAATGCAAGAGTGGCAAGGATATTTTATTCTGCTCTACTAAAGCAGGCAGAAATAATACTGAAGTACTTAAATTCTGGAAATACTCATTACCCTGTGCTATTAATATCACCTCAATAGCTCGTTCTATTTAAAGCAAGTTTCTTTCTTTGGGTTTTATTGTGCGGGTGGCAAATCCTTATTTAATTCAGAGGATAAAAATGTATGACCCTACAATTGGAAAAATGGGATTGTCTGGGGCCCAAGCCATCTGCCAGAGCCATGAACAGAGGATTTGCCACCATCTTCAGTGGGAGACAGCCTGGCCTTAAAGACTTTGCAGCTTGTACAGATTCAAATTTTAGTATTTGCTTTGATTTTAATGTCATATGACTCATTTTAAGCAATAATATAGCTGCTTCCAGTATAATGGTTACAGTTCTGTCTCTGCAGGACCAAAACTTGATCCCTCAGTTATGGAATTTAGGTACAAGCTCTCTAGTCTGCCTTTTAGCCCCACTGTTTGCTTTTTTTTACACAAAGAAAATAAGGCACACTCCAGCCATTGGCTCCATGGATTAGAGGACAACACTTACACAGGAGAGTTTCCTTCTTCTGTAAGTACAGCCCTGATTTAATTCCATCAAAGAATGACGGAAAATAGAACGCAAAGTGTTCTTCTCTTTTTGTCCAAGAAAAGTAAAATGAGCAACCCTGGTGATGTTGAAGAAATTGGATATCTTCTACTGGTGCCTTGCCTTGGTTTTTTTAATAAGCAAAACTCATCTGTCTTAACCAATTTAAATGAAGTAAAAAGGCAACAACAGAAAAGAGGGATGGAAAACTTTTTCCAGCTTCAACACAAACTCTGAGGAAGTCAAAGCTTAAAAAAAGAAAGTAATTTTTTCACTAAAAGTTTGCAGAGAGCTCAGCACTATGAAAAAGGAAGAAATCTGGTTTTTAACTCTTCTCCAGGTAGGATGGATCATTCCTTGTCCTTTCACTCCAGCTTCCCACAAGGTCCATGGGATTATTCTCCTTTTGGCAGCACAAGGGAGTTTGGTTGTCAGTGTCCCCACCCTTGACCAGTTTTGAAATCAAAAAAAGTTATTCCTTCCTTGACAAAAGACTCCATGTGCTAACAATCCCCTTTCATCAAGGGACCAACATTAGACTAGGAATGACCCCAGTTTCTAATGCCTGATGGCCAAACTACTGCTAAGGGTGTTTGTTGTCAAGTCTAACCCCCAGCAACAGGCAGCATTTCTGACATGATACTGGTTTAAAATTATGTGTCTTGTAATATACACTCCCTTCTCCATGATGCTGATATTTCATGGCATCCTTTGGACAAGACATCCATCCCTACCTTCACTCTCTCATCAGGTGTGGGGGTAATTTGCTTCCAGCACATCACTTGGATTTGAGACTGAAAAGTGGTTTATCCTGTTTTGTTTTCCTGTGATAGTTTCTTGACACGCATCTGAGAATGGCTGGTATTACTGCTTGTTAGCATTTTGATTATATTTCTTGCTTTCTTGTTGATTGGGGTATAAATCTTCACTAAAATAAATAGATGCACTCCTGGTGAATTTAAAGTGAAGGTCACAGCTTGTCCACTTGACAGTTAAGACAACTAAACTCTACCATACTCTGAGATTTTCACACCTTGGCATTTACAGAATCACAGAATCAACTCAGTTGGAAAAGATCTTTGAGATCATCGAGTCCAAACTATGACCTAGCACCACCTTGTCAACCAGATCATGACACTAAGAGCCACATCCAGTCTTTCCTTGAACACCTTGAGAGATGGTGATTCCATCACCTCCCTGGGCATTCCATTCCCATGCCCAATCACCTGTTCTGTGAAGAACTTCTTCCTAATGCCCAGCCTAAACATCTCCTGGCACAGCTTAAGACCGTGTCCTCTTGTCCTGTCTCTGGTTGCCTGGGAGCAAAGATTGACCCCAGCTGGCTGCACCCTCCTGTCAGGGGGTTGTAGAGAGCAAAAAGGTCCCCCCTGAGCCTCCTTTTCTCCAGGCTGAGCCCCTTTCCCAGCTCCCTCACCCCTCCTCACAACACTTGTGCTCCAAGGTGCACTGTAATTAAAATCTGCCCTTTGCATTTCGCTTTGAGTGTGCATTAAGTGGCCTCCTTTAAAGCCAGGTAACATCCTTTCCATTGGTTGTGATCTCTCAAAGTCCCGTTGCCTATCCCAAATTTCAGCATAACTCATTCTGGCAGCGTTTCTCAGTTAAGCAGGTTTGCTGTGTACACATCATGGTACATTCCTTCCATGGCTCTAATTTTGTTCTGAGGCAGCCCCAATTCTTGCAACTTCACTACACTGAAAGCAAGAGTACATGTGTGTGTGTATGCAAACAAACACACCAGCACCCTCACACGTGCAAAAAATGACATTTTTGTGTCTGCTCACAAGGAAAAAGAAGGATTAATTATGCACAAACATAACAACTTTCTCCAGCTCTGCCTAGAGATGTGAAAGAGAAGTGGCCCTGTACTCACGTCTCTTCTGAGAATTCTGCCATATGGTTTTAACAGAAGTTTATTTCCTGCAGCAAGAGAGGGCTGCAGATTCTCAATCCAACCAAAATAATTATGCAGACAATTTCACTCCATTACTTGCAGTGGAACCCAAGCTGTGTGGTCCTCACATGCTTGCTGACACCTTTAAAGAGACATTAAACCATTTTTACATAAAATTCCCTTAATGGGTGGGATGTAGGATGAATTTCCTGGAAGATTAGCACCTGTCGTGTTGCATAAGTCTTGCATCTGACTGCTGCATGAATTCCTTTGGTTGGTAGACAGCAAAAATGTGATTGAAGCCTCCAGAATACAGCAAAAAATCAACCAAATCTCTACGGAGGGAAATTTCTCCCCTTGCTGAGGTTTCCTGCACAATTTTTTTACCTCCCACATTTGATCCTGAAATAGCACAGGACATAAGTACAATTGGGTGCCTCACATTAAGTACAAGGAAGTGGAAATATGGCTTTACATTTCAGTGTCAGGTTGTGCTGCAAGCACAATGAAGAGTTTTCTGAGAATGCTTTTTTCAGAGCCACCCTGGGATGCAGATCTTTTCCCTCAACTAGTGAGATCGCAGTCTAAAACCTCCAATCTTTCAATCAACAGTAGGTAAAGAATTCAAGGAAAATGAAACTGCTTTGACTTGAAACAATAAAACATGTATTAAAACACCACCTATCCAATTCTGAATGTAAACCACAGGAATACTGTAAAAACAGGGATGTTAACCAAGACACATAGTGATTAAAGAACATTTTAAAGGGAGAAGGGAGACCACCCTTAAAGCATGGAAATACCCCTTTTGGACTAAAATGCAATCTGTTGTTTTTTGGTTTTGTTTTTTTTTTTTTCTTTTGGTTAACTGTGCCTGATTTTAGTTACAGTAGCTCGTTTATGGAATTAGCAAACATACTACATTTCAGACAAGCAAATCCAATTAAATCAGAAGAAAGCACACACATACTTTTGCTCTGCCAATCCGTCTATGGTGTCAGAAAGACACAATTCCAGGCAGCAAGGGGGGTGAGGGAAGGGGAACAAGTTTTTCACTGGATTGCAGGATTTTTCATAGTGTAAAATGCCGATTGCTTCAGATCAAAAAGGTAAATGCAAAGAAATAATCAACCAGGGCAATGAGAACAGAGCAGAAATCAGGTAAATATCAGCAGCAAACCAAGGGCATGACTGAATGGTGCAGGAGGTTGTTTTCTTGATGGTTTATAAATTTTGCTATTGCTGGAGGCCACTGCAGCAGCACCTTCCTGTGCCGGGCACGGGAGCTCTGCAACGGTTAATGGCACACGCTGCATGTGTGTGGCCTGAGCAGCGAGGAAACCCAGCAGGAAACATGGTTCTAATCTTTTTCTAGTGGCAATTTCAACATTATGCTACAGATAAATTATGGTAATGTAAATAGTAAAATCCATTTCTCAGTTCTTCGGCTCGGCGCCTGCAACTGCCTCAGGTTTCTGCAGGCGGGACGGGCAGAGGACGCTCTGCTGTGGGGCAGAGGTTTTGTCTCAGCTCTTGACAGTGCCATATGTAAGGCAGTCTCCTCTCTGCTTTCTCTGCCATGTTTTATCCCTTTGTGTTGTAAGCTCTGGGGAACATGGTAATGAAAAATCCCTTCCTAGCCGTGGAGTCACAGAATCACAGGATGGTTTGAGTTGGAAGGGACCTTAAAAATCACACAGTTTCAACCCCCATGCCATGGATGGGACACCTTCCACTAGACCAGGTTACTCCAAGCCTCATCCAGCCTGGTCTTGAACACGTCCAGGGATGGGGCAGCCACAGCTTCTCTGGGCCACCTGTGTCAGTGCCTCACTGCCTTCTGGGTAAAGAATTTCTTCCTAACATGCAATCTACATCTCCTCTCTTTCACTTTAAAACTGTTCTCCCTTTATCACTCTGTGCTTGTGTAAAATAGTCCCTCTCCCTCTTTTTTACAACCCACCCTTTAAATGCTAGGCTGCAGTCAAGTCTCCCTGGAGCCTTCTCTTCTCCAGGATGAACAACCCATCCTGTCCTCACAGCAGATGTGCTCCAGCCCTCTGAGTGCCCTCAACATGTCCATGCCCTTCTTGTGATGTGCATCCCAGAGCTGGATGCAGTATTACAGGCGGTGTCTCACAAGAGAAGAGTAGAGAAGAAGAATCCTCTTCCTCAGCTGCTGCCCACTCCTCCCCAGAACAGAGTGGGATTACTGGGTGTCAGTGCACACTGTTGCCTCGTGTCTAGCTGTTTGTCCACCAGAGTCACACACCTTACTGCAAATCTATTGCAGCTCTGATAAAATTACAGAAGTGTACTGACCATTATAAACGGCCCTTACTAATACAACCAAATAAGGTTGGTTTGTTAAGCTCACAGACTTTCTAGGTCCCACATCTGAGCAAAATGCTCTGACTGAGCCTCTCAACATTGGGAAGAACCACTGAAGATGTCAGCGACAGCATAGTCTTTCTGTGGCACTCTAAAAAAAGCTACAAATGTATTTTGATCCAAGCTGGATTTAACAATGCTCTCTCTCCCCCAAATCCTCTGTTTTCAAAACAAAACTGAAATTTCAGGCCAACATTTCCTGTGGTGATCATTGTGGTTAAACACTATTTGTCAGTTTTTCATGCTTGATAAGGTCTCTCGGCTCTGTAGCGGAAGAATTGCTGTCAACTGAGCTGCGGCAACTGGAGACAGAGCTTTCACCCAGCAGGAACGGCCAGATCCAGTTCTCCTCTGAGTTTATGGCAAAACTCCCACTTCAAGAGAAGCAAGATTTAGGCTGATACAGCTATTCCAGTTGGCCTTTGGTTTTGTGGGGAGAAGGGCAGCAGCTTGTGTTATTCGCCAAAACAGGAGGAAAATGTTTGAAAGGATAAGAATGCCGGGGTTTGGCCAGCTGCACCTACTCTTCACACTACACACCACAAATGTCTAAAGTGGATCTTGGGGGAATTACCCATCGTGGTTTTGAGGTTTTAAGGAAGGACAAAAAAAAAAAAAGAAAAAAAGAAAAAAAGAAAAAAAAAAAGCAAAAGTGAACTCAAAAAGTTTACTGATTTTCTCTATAAATTGATTTAACTTTCTGACAGGTTAATAGAAAGTTCAAAGATGCAACTTGATTTATGAAGATGCAGCTCTGCTTTGAAATAATTTAGCCAAAACAGGTCTGTTCTAACAACAGTCATGATTCTATAAAATATTGCCTTCTTCCTTGAGATAATTTTAGCTCTCCAAAAGCATTTCTCATTACTTTTGGAGTATTATGAGTTAATGTATTTAATGCACTTTCTCTCAGTCTGACATAGAGAAGTAAGACCAAACCTGCACAGAAACCTCCTCAATAGGTAAGACCATGACTATCTAAAGAAATTCAATCTTAATTTGGCACAAAAAACAAACACTTGTGATTTTAAAACCACCAGCAAGAAATGTTGTCCTCACCAAATCACATCAGATGATTTGGGGACTTTGCATGGAAATCAGGAACTCATCAGTCAGATCAAAAGGTACTAATCACATGCAGCAGCAGTGAAAACTCATCCATGTAAGGTTGTACAGGCTGGCATTCACTGCCCAATGTGAACATGCTGGTGAAAGTACAATGAGATCTCTGACCACAAATGATAACAGTCTTAGCTTTTGCCATGCCCTGGAGGCAAAACTCTGGGAAATGCCAGTGTTCCCTCTGTCTTTTGTGTTATGGCACAGTCCATTGGTTCCTTATCTTGATGGGGATTTCCACTCATCCTGCTTCTTTAAGATGGAACCTCTGAAGCTTTTTTCCCACACTTGAACACACTGGATGCCTGTTTACCTGTGGTATTATATGCAGGTTTGGACTTTCTTGTCCATGTCAGATCATAAAGAAAGTATGTTAAAGACATAGAATCATAGAATTATTTGGGTTGGAAGGGACCTTAAAGACCGTCTTGTTCCAACACCCTGCCATGGGCAGGGACACCTTCCACTATCCCAGGTTGCTCAAAGCCCCATCCAACCTGGCCTTGGACACTTCCAGGGATGGAGCAGCCACAGCTTCTCTGGGCAACCTGTGCCAGGGCCTCACCACCCTCACTGGGAAGAATTTCTTCTTACATCAAAGAATCACAGAATGATCTGAGTTGGAATGGACCCACAAGGATCAAAAGTCCAATTCCTGGCCATGTATAGGACCAGGAGTCACACCATCTGCCAAAGAGTATTGTCTGAATGCTTCTGGAACCCTGTAATGAACTACATGACTTGTAGCACTTCAAAATTACTCGTTAATGCTTCTGGAAAGCCAGAATCCTCTCAAGCAGGGAAAAGTGTTTATCTGTTCTGTACTGAGATAGATTTCTGATACAGAAAATTATCAGCACTGAAAAAACCAATTTAATTGAACATTTCATCAACTAGTCTTGAAATGATGGACTTGTTAGATATCAGTCTCTTTCCATCACGACTGCTCAGAATTTCTTGGTAGGTTCTAGAGCACTTCAGGTTCTGTCTCATGTCTTAGAAATGACTGTACTTAAATCAATGTGATCAAAACGATCATTCAAAACATGCTGGATCCTTTCACTGCCCTAACAGCACCAGACATTTAAGTCTACTTTCTCAAAAATTACAATTTTAATGATTTGCTCTGCTTCTTTGTGATCTGGAAGTCTTTAGAGATGGGGATGTGGAGACATCAGTTACTGCTTGGCTGTACCAGGTACTCTTTATGGTTGCATCCTGGCCAACATATATGGAGCAGCAGGAGAGGACTCCCCATTTCCACCTTTTTCTCTTCAATGTGAGCTTTTCTACACAATTTGAGTGAACAGAAGGGACGTTCTGGACAGTAACACAGAGAGCAGCACACCTGGCATCCCAAATTACTCCCATGTGTTCACTGCTGCTAATGAACGACGAGGTTAGCAAATATGAGAGGCTCCATTTCAGAAATATTTATATAGGCAGCATAGAGAAGTGACAGAAAACGAAGCTATTAATTACAAAAGGCAACAAAAAAGGTCATTGCAATACTGTGAGCCACAGAGAAATGGGATTTCACAGTGACCACACTGGTACCTTGCATTTAGAAATGCATAGAGCCAAACTTTTCACAAACAACTTGACGATTTATTACTGTCTGTAATAGAAATGAAGTGGCCAAATACTGGCTAAAAAAAAAAATTTTTCTCATTAATGTCAGGCTGCAGAATTCCAGATTAAAACAGCCTGGAGGCTTTCTGCCCTCGAATAGATCTCAATTATTTTTCCCCCGTAAGGGAGAAATGACCAACAAGGTCTTGAAGCACCAGGTTTATGGCCAGTACACTGTCAACTTTTCCAAGAACAGCCTCTGTTTTCAGAGATTTCTGACACTGTTGTAGAGCTCACTCAGACTGAAATTTTTCTTTGCCTAACAAACTCTATAAATTTTTAAATAATGCTTTAAAAAATAAATCTTGCTTAGGCACTCAGCTAATGGGAACTGACTTTTTTGGAGCTCACTTTCCATTCCCAAAGCAGAAGTCGATCTCAGCAGGAAGTTTAATGGAAACCTGGTCAGTGTCCACTCCACAGCCCCTGCTATCCATCACACAGCTCGGACATTCCGTCAGCCTGGGGGGGTAATGGAGTCCAGCACAGCCAGGGCTGTGTTCACGTGGCCTCTCCAGGCTGCAGCTGTGACAGCTGCCAGGGTTATCACAACCTGCCTCTCACTCACCCATCTTCCACCACAGCTACTGCTAATTTAGAGCAGGGCTCTGCTAAGCCAGCTTGTTTTGACTGATGCTGATAGAGGGGCACTGGGAAGTGGTGAGATGCAGATGAGAAGAGCACTGGGGAGTGTTGTCCTCCACAGACAGCACAGCTGTGGCTGGAAGAGAACACCCAAGCAGCCCTCATGTCCCCCAGCCCCTGGGATTCCTCCTGCTCAAGGATGTGCAAGGCAAAGCCATGTGCTTTCCCCCAGCACAGATTTATTGTCACACCAGTCTACAGGCTCACAAATTTTCCAATTTCCTTGGAGAGCTGAAGTGAGGACCCTGAAGCACTTACGGCAGATGCCTCCACTGTGACCCCCTCTGCCTTTCCTGTTTTATTTGCATTAGGTTCCAATGTCAGCTTCTCCCACTGGGCATGGCCTTGAGAAATCCTGAATGCAAAGTCCACCTGAGCTCAGGAAGGAGCTGGCCTACATTCTTCTCTTTTTTCTCCTTTACAAACATCTCATCTTCATCCACAGGGAAAAGTTGTGAGCTTTCCCATGGACATGCATATTTATAAACAACCATGGACTGCCCATATTTACATATAATAAGAACCAAATGTCATTCAGGACACCAAAAATCACTACAGGGACAGACATTACTTGCTAGACAACCACAGAGTAGAGAAAATACCCTGAGGATTAGGAGTTAAGGAACTGGAAATCCTGACTGTTTAAAGGGGCTGCACAAAGTGCAGAAAGCCATGGTGGAAGGCCTGGAACTAGATGATCTTTAAGGGTGCTTCCAACCCAAACAATCCCATCAGTGGAAATTCTAAGTGGAAAATCCAAACTCACTACTTTCTCAAATCCATTGTCTAAGGAGAGTCATAACTGGTTAAGGAATAGCAGCTTAAGGGTATAAACCCAGAGGTTGCTATAAATCCAGAGGTGCAAGTTTAAATAACTTGCTCTGAGTTGAAACAAGTGAATGAGTTCTCATTCACACCAGAAGTCAGGAGCCAGGTCCACAGTCTGCCTTCACGCACAGAGCTCAAGATCCTGCTCATTGCCTGTGTCCTAGAGATGTGTTGCAACTTCACCCTCCTCAGCAAGCAAAATAGTCCACAGGGGATTTAAAAGAAAATGTCTTAAATCAGCTGTTGGTTGCTCTATACTCAATATTATATACTGTGGGAATTATGGAGCTGAAGGTAACCAAATGCAAGCTATTTTTTTGTATCCAGAATATCTAAGCAGTAAAGACTGGTAGAATTTAGGGTCTAAAATACCTGCCAATGTGTCTTTAAATAAGTCTGTTCACAAGCAGGCTGAGAAATAAAATAATTTCTGTTTCAAATAAGACCCTCAAAACACCCTTTCCTGTGAGTAACAGTGTTGTAGGCTGCAGAGAGAACTAACAAACTGGGTTTGTGCAAACAACAAACCCAGGGATTAAGAGGATTCAACAGGTACCTTTTAAAAGAGAGTGTTAATATAAGTCCAAAAAATTGGCTTGGCAATCACCAGTAAAGGACCATACACACACACCTCCACTTCCCAGGGTGGAATGGGTTACCAGGTCCTGATCCTGGATGGTGAAGATCTGCACATGTACTCCCTGCCTTGGTGAATGCGCAGTGATTCTACTTATCTTAAGCCTCTTTTATTGAGGGCTAAGATAAATCAAATCAACTTACATTTATGGGGGCCAAGAACACCTTCCAGACAGCTGCTGCAGCTCAGCTGACATAGAAACAGAGACCCATGTAACTCAATCGTGCGACGAAGCCCTGAAATTTTCTTGGTATGGGCTCAACTGGAAGATGAAATTAAGTGCAATTTCAGATCTACTTTCTTGCAGTCTGAAGTGAGGCACAGGTCTAGTGTTAACACTTCACAGTAGGGCAAATTCCATGCATACATACCAAAGCTATAATGATTCTGTAAGTTAAATATAGTATAAACAGCTTTGTTTGTGTTGAAATACTTGAACATCTATCTACAGGGTTAGGAGTCTGAATAAAAGAAGCACACTACTATACAGGAATGAAAGGATGATAACCATGGAATGGACAACAAAAGCTGGTGATAGGCTGTTTCATAAACATGCTGTACTATTATGTATATATATGCATATGTAGGGAAATAACACAAGAAAAGAAAATGCAAAAAACTCAATAGAACACCAATAAGAAAAATTTAAATGTTAAAAGTCTGTCTCATTGAATAAGTGAGACTGCGGTTGGAAGTACAGCAAGAGGCATTTATACAAGACTTCAACATTTCAACCCTCTCTGCAACACAAAAACCAGGAAAAAATATGGTACTTTCATGAAAAGGCCAAATTCAAACTGCAGAGAGTGCTTCTCCCCATCAGGCAGTGTATTCATTTTTATTTCACATGTGCTGTGTCTAAAAAGATATTAAAATATCTCAGCATCATGTACATCTTTTTATTCTGCATATACTCATTGTTCATCAAGCACTGGATCAAAGGTTTTCTTTATGTGCAGGTGTGAAAGGTGTGTACAAATGAAGGAATATCTTCCTGGCTATTCAGTCTGTAGGAGTACATGAAAGAACCCAATTATGACAATCCAGGTGACTCATTTTTACTCTCAAGTAGGATTCCTGGGCCACAGAGCTGCTTCTTCCCTCTTTGAATGGCCAAGACTCACAACGACTTCTGCAGGGTGGAAGTGATCTGTTCAAATTTATGAATTTTTTTCATTTCAGGCGGGAAAATTGCCTTCCCCTGCAGTGTGAGGTTTGCCAAGGTTCATGCCCTCTCAGCTCCATATGGCAAAGACTTCAGGCAGATATTCTGGCCAGTAGTCTCAAGGCTGGGGTTAAACAAGCAGTTTGTTCCTCTCTTACATAAGCACCGAAAGACAATACTACATTCGAGCTCATAAAAATATTTTAATTGGTGATGATTTCCAGACAACTATGTCAAAATTAACTCAGAGTTGATGCCCACTTGCTTAAATTTCATTCATCTGGGTTCAAATTATTTGCTTAAAAGAAGAAACATTTCCTTTTATACACACTTTGGTTTCAACCTCCAAAACCATTGCTAGAAATTAGCCCCAACCACCCAGTCAGCTGCCTCAGAAACCAAGCTCAAATCCATCACTTTAATGACATCAATAACAAATACACAACTTTAAACCCTATTGTGAACAGTGGCATACCAAGAAGCATGTGTAGCTGTCATCTCGTTAGTCACTAGAAAAACACCAACGAAACCAAAAGAGCCTAACCATGACAAATTATTCAAGAGTTTAACCTGAGACATTAATGAGTGCTAAATAGCTTGTTTTCATGCTTGCTTAAGGAGATTTGTTTAAAATCCCACCAACCTCCCCTGAATGTCGCTTGGCGAAGCCGTTCATTCTTGTCAAGCTGGTTTTCCTATTCCAGCTAAAACAGCAGGTTCCAAATGTTTGGTTAAGGATGGCTGCCTTCCCCACCCCTCAAGACACGCGCGCGCCGGCGCCGCCGCACCGGCTGCGGAGCTTCCTCCCCTCAGCTGCACAAACGTGGCTGATTCACTTCCCCAAAGTCACAAAACTTTTGGTTGGTAAAAGCTTGTGCACCTGAGCACAGTCATTCGACAGTCAGTGGTGTGAGACAAATGCAAGAAGAATATCTATCCATCCACGAGTTTCAACTTTCCAGACTTTCTGTCCTGTCTGGTTTTCATCTCTCCAGGCTGGAAAGCTCCTAAGGAGCCACTACAGGAGCCTGGTACCTGCCATTCTCTGAAAGCAGCACCAGGTATTTAACTCTGATTAAGGGCTGGTTTAATGACAGATTTGCTCTTACAAGACACCTTTACCTCCAGCAATGCCTCCAAGGAGTTAAAGGAATTAGGATCTGGAGCCTAAGAAAACTACCTTGTTCTGACACAGCAATATGGAGCAGCAGTGTATGGTGAGAACTCACAGCTAACAGAAGAGGAAAAACAAAACCCATTTCTTCCCATCTATGAAATATATATATGTAAAGATGTTTCCATTTATGAAAGGAAAGTGAAGCTTTCTGACTCATATTGTGATGTACTTTGGATGGGAATATGCCTTAAAAACACAACTTGAGTAAACAAACACCTTGATCTTCACCATGTTCTCATATTCATATCATTCCTGGAGTAGGGTAGTCTCATTATTCATATTTCATATAGAACTGAAGCCAGGAGAAAGAGGTACCCAGTTTCCTCTGATATCAGCAAGTTTGGAAGGATTTTCATATGCACTAACATCACAAAGATGTCAGAGACAACAGATGACAGATTTAAAGGACTCGTGTCCAAATGTGTCAGCCACTGAACCACCCTCCTACATCCCTGCCTTACTCATGTGGCTGTGGAGAGCTGGTCTTCCAAATTTCCTGACATGAGATTAAAGGATAGAAAACTGGCAAAGGTTAGGATTGTTTTGTTCTTTATAAAAAGAAACATTTATTCTAACAAAGAGCCTTTATGCTGATGGTCCAAATATGCTAACATTGCTTTTTGCTACATACACCCTAAATTGTCATTCCAACAAGAACTGAGCAGGCTTCCAAAACAGGAGCAGTCTCAGATGCACTCCAAAACAGTGTACTGTACTCCAATGTAATACTGTTCTTCAGTCCATATGGGAGATCTCAAGCATTTGCTGAGTCCGGCTTTACATTTAATGGAATTTATGTTGGAGGAACAATTTTATTTTGATAAGTGCAATTTTTATGCCAATTTTTTAGGGTTTTTTAATTTAGAATTTTGGGCCAAATTTCACTTTCCTCTTTGAAGAGATGACCAAGTAGACACAATTGTTGCATATTGCACATGAGCCCTAAAATCTAATCTCTCCCCAAACTGGTGTCCTTATAGAAATGTGAAGCCTTCCCATAACTGTAAGTTCTTCAGCATACTGAGCATCAATTAAGTGAGGGATTTTGGAATTTTTTTAAGAACTTGTAAAGTTTGGAAATTTTCAGCATGGATTCTGGAACCAAAGATTGAGACAAGCTGAACTAATTTAAAAATGTAAATGTAAAAAAGATATGGCCCATAAGTGACAAATAAAAGGGGGAACGTGAGCGGCTTTCAGAGCTCACTGCCCTCCACCACTGAGTGCTTGCACAGCCCAGCTACTCTGGGGTCAGCATTTTCTGGCAGCATCAGACAATAAAAACCACATAAACTCGCAGTGCAGGGTAAAGCTACTGTGTCTGACATAACACTAACACAGGGGCCCAGGGAGGTGACTGAACCCTGGCTCCCAGCTGCATCAATCCCTGTTTTAATCACCCTCCTGACAACACTTCTCTTTCAGCTCTCAAGCTGTTTGGCTCCCAAGGATGGGAACAACATGAGAGTAAAAGACATGGGGAAAAGGGAAAAGCTTAAATGAAGTTGTAGTAGTGAGGGGAATAAAACTGTGAAAGTGCCTTTTGCCCAGCACTCAAATCTGTCTCCAAAGAAAATTTGTTTCAACTTAATAAAAACCCAAGCAGCAGAACACTCATCCCTGAGTCCAATTCCAGTGAATTGTTAAGGAGTCAACAAGGAAAACAGTCCCTGCAGCCTCATTTCAGGGGGCAGATTCAAATAAGAGAGTGTGTGTTTCGCAGAGAAGGACGGAAAGATTTCTGTGCAGGAGCACATCTCAGGTGAAACTTGCAACACTGCCAACAGTGTTCTGAACAGCTTTCAGACCTGTTAAAACTTTGGTTGCTGGTTTTTAATGGACCCAGCACCTTGGGTCAAGCATTAGAACAGGATGCCCAGGAAAGTGGTGAGATCACCGTTCCTGGAAGCGTTTGAAAAACATATGGATATTGCACTTAAGGATATCGTTTGGGGGTGGGCCTGGCAGTGCTGGGTTAACCATTAGGCTTTATGATCTCAGAAGTATTTTCCAATTTCAATGGTTCTGTGATTCTTCAGCAGCTCTGAGTCATGTAAAAGAGGAGAAGGTAACAACAAGTAAGTGTTTTTCCACTGGCTGGTTCAGAATACCTGAACACCCCCAGAAGGTGCCCCTAGGTCACCTTCACCCAGTCCATTTTTGCAGAAAGTCACAGATTTTACAGGGCTCCACATCCTTGCCAAAAGGTTCTTAGGAGACTGAAGAGCCTTTTTCCACCTTTCCACCATCAGTGACTCCAGCTGCAGTTCAGCAATGAGACTGGGTCTGGATTGTGCCCACCATGAGGTTTGGATGGTGCCTGGCACAGGCTGTGGCTGCCTCTCCCCTGAGCTGAAGAGGACTCAAGCAGGTTGCAAAGCCAACCCAGGGAGCTTTCAGGGTACAGTCTGGGGTGGTTTTATCAATGCTTATTTCCTGTGGTTGTGGTTCCTATACACTTGGGGGTGTTTCGCCTAAAAATACTCTTTTTCAGCAGCAGCACTGCCCTCACTGGCTCTGTCAGTGAGGCAAAGGGGCACTGAGGTGCAGGAGGGCTGGCAGTGGGGAGGCTCCACACCTTGGACACATTGAAGAGTCTCCCAAAATACAGCCCAAACCTCTCTGGGCTCACACCCTGTGTGTGTGTGTGTGTGTGTGTGTGTTACAGCCTGCAGTGCCTGTGCAGACTGTGCCAATTCAGTTGGAGAGTACGCACCCCAAATTACCCCTCTGGAGAGGCTGAGGGTGGGGAAGCAGAGCCCTGCCAAGCACTGGTGCCCGGGGCCACGCTGCCTTCTAACCCACAACGCCTCCAGAGGCCCTGCTGGCTGCTGTGGCCCCAGTTTCATCTTCTACAAAGGTTGTTGCCTCCTCCAGCACGTCGCTGGTGCACAGGCAGGAGTCACGTCCTGCTCTCCAGGGCTGCTGGAGATGGCACCTCACTCATCCCCTGCCTGTCACCAACCTGACCTGTTGACTCCAGAGCTGTCCACGAGGAGCCCCTGCCAGCTGCCAACTTAATTTCCTACTCAGGATTTCCACTGAAGCTCGTGAGTTATTTTTCAATTCAAATTAATAACACATTAGATTGAATATGTTACAGTTGGAGCTGGTAGAACAGCCTATCATTCCTGTTACCCAACACTTCCCATTACAAAACCCATTTTTCAGTTGCTCCCAACTTTACTGAACTTTGACTGTTTGCATTCCATTTTTTCTTGCATGAGTATGGAACACACTTCTTCAATTTCAACCAAAATGGTCCGACATTCCTGGAAATGAGTTAGCTCAGGGAAAACCTAGCACCTCGAAAAACATTTTTGGCAATCTTTTCTTGAAGGAGCTTTTTTTGTCACTCTGTTTCGGAGTGGAGTTTTCAAACTTGGCTCAGCAGATTGGCTCTTTTTTTTAGAACTTCCATGGAAATTCATCCAGATTTGGTAAAATTATGCAACTTTGAAAACTAAAATTTCATCAAATAAAAATTCCTTAGATTTTATCAGTTAAAAGCTTTGTTTACAGCTTGGCGAAAGTAGCTGATGGCTGACCCAGATTTATGCTTCTGCCACACAATTTTTTGTAGTGACTGTAGTTAAGTCACTTAAAACAAGGTGTTCTTAGATCATATTCCCTGTGTGAAAAATAAGAGTAAGTGGGTGGATTCCATCCCACAGGATGTTGCTGTCCTATGGATAAACCAGCACATGCTCCTACAGTAAAGGACTTCTTCTGTCTCTCACACAAACAGGCATGAATTAAAGCCACACTGAAAACTCATTGGCATGTCCCAGTTCTGAGTGCTCAGATGTGGACTTTTCCTACTGTAAATTTTGTCTGCAGCATATGCATAAAGTAAGATGCAGAGCTAGTGGTACCTGCTCTTCAATTAAAAAAAAAATCTTTTTGTTTTAAGTCAACAAGTTATTATATATATGATGTGTAAGTATCCCCTTTGTCACATACCTTAAATCTACTGGTTATTCCTTTTTACACCAAGTCACCAGAGAAAAACAGTTCTCATTTAATTTGCATGACATGTATGCAGTTAGTGAGGTGTTTACTTTGCATCCCACATGGATGTAAACACACTTCCCAAAAAACTTCCTTCTTCTTTGAGCTGGGACTAAAAAACAGTCACTGTTATCTGGGTTTTGGAAGCACCAAGTCCTTCCTGCTCTCTCCTGTAATAAAGACTATCTCTACAAGCCAACTGTTATCAGGTTTCTCTTTTGCTGCCATCTTTCAGGAATAGCAAATATGAAGAAGAGTGAAACTAATAACACAGATCAGTAAGTCTGCACAGATACAAAGAGCAGACCCTGCTTAAATACTGAGCTGGAGTATCCTCGGTGTGCTGTAATCCTGCTGCCCTGATTCCCAGGGAAGTTTATGGCAGTGTTCACACCCCGGGCTATGAATATTGCTGTGTGAGCCTTCTTCAGGGCACTCACAAACATATCCTGGGCTCACTCTTGCACAGCAGAAGATAAAGGCTAATTAAACTGTCTGACTCTGCCGTGGAGCTGATGAGGATCACGTATAAGAGCCAGACTGCTGCTGAGCTGCAGGGGACACAGCTTTTGGGAGAGGAGAGCACCATCAGTGTGGGGAAAGATGTTTTAAAGCAGGGTAAACACTTCTGCACTGTGTGCCTGAGAGTTTTAACTGAGCAGGCACAGAAGGGGAAAACATGAAATTTGTAAACCACACAGTGGTTATTTATGCCTAACAAGGAGGGGTTCACCTTTCACCAACACCCTAAATTCTAATGTGTTTCAGAGAGCGGCCCTTCAATGTGGCTGTTGAGAAAGCAGACACTAAAGCCCCCTTTTAAAAGGTTTAAATGGCAATAAGAAGGAGTGTGAAGAAGTTCTACAGAGCTGTGTGCTACTGCAGTTGCTGGTAAGCCAGGCAGTTTGCTTAAACCCAGCTCAAGCACCTGCAGAGCACCCAGTGCCAGTCCAGTGATCTGGGCTGCTTCCTGTCCCCTCTCCCTCAGTCACATCCACTGACACCTGTGGAGGCTTAGGCAGGGATAAACCAGCTTCTAACTCACATATACAACTCTTCCTTGACCACAGTGGACAGGAGGTGAGTCACTGAGACACCATATCAACCTTTTAGGCAGCTACAGTTAAGGAGAGTTAATCCATATGTCCCTTTACAAAAAATGATTTTTATTTGGACTGCTTAGCTGATGAACTGAAACACTGAATTATTTACATTCACAGCTCTATTGCTGAGCCCTCTTCTGTAGTCAACACTTCTGTCTACAGAGGTGATGATTTTACTGCAGTGCTGGTTTTACAAACTGTTGTTCAAAGACATCAAAAAAGGCCAAAAGTGGAAGGGGGCCCATAGTGCAGATCATCAAAGCCAAAAAGTATCCAGGATGAAAGAAAAATTCTGTTCTACCAGTCTAGAGTCTGTGGTGATAAGAGACCCAAGGAATGAAACACAAAACTATTACATTAAATTATTGTTGATTAAATTAGTACTCTAGAAATGTGGAACCAACTCTATTAAACTCCACATGTCTACAGTGCTTTATAAATTCACTAGATAACTGAATTATTGAAGCACACTGTTTTAAAAGAATCTGAATCTGGGTCCTTGATTACACACGTACACAAGCAAAAAAAACCCCGAAAAGCACTCCATGTGTAATTCTCTCTGTACTGCTAACTGGTGGTTTATATCACACAGCAACCCTGCATTGTATTTCCAGGTCTCTATTCCTTTCCAGCTTCCATACTACTGAGAAACACAGGTTTGAATTTTCAAAACACCAAAAATGATTGTGAACACCATCCCTTTTCAAAGAGTAATCTCTGGCTTTCTGATCCATTTTAATACAATCATTTACAACTGGGCTTCTTTGCAAATCTAATCTGGGATTTCACATACAGAAACAAAACCAGACCTGGGACTACAATGACACCTGCGTGTGCCTGCTTCTTTCCAAGAAAAAGCTGCACCAATGTGAAACTGTTGAAACTGAAAAATAATTGTCTACTTGTCTCATGACATCTGAAGTGATATTACGGAAAAAAAAATTAGTTAGATCCCTGTGTCTGGCAAATTAAAGTAAAAATGCAAGAGCTGGAATCATGCATTTCTTCCCCAGCATACTTCTGTGGTGCTTCAGAGGCGATGATTTTCCTGTTGAGCTCTAAGAGCAATGAAACAAAACACCACCAAGTGCCTCTGACTGCACTGACACTGAAGACCACGTCTACTGCTGCAGGAATGCAAGAATGAGAAAGTGCATGAGGATTTAAGGAAGCAGACAACTAATTGGCATTACTCACATGGATTACAGACAGGCAGGAAGCAGATTCTGCTCTTGTAAGCACCCTGATTAATACCTCCTTTGGCACCCTGAATTTACATGAGCAGGGCTACTAAAGAAGCAGGGCATTATGAAGTGGGAGTAAAGTTCACAAAACATAGTGGGAGAGTCTGAAGAGGGATGGAAGCATTAAACATTTATGCTGGCAATAATCAGGTGAAAGGGTTTGTCTTCCCACGCTGTGGGAAAGATTACATCTCAGAACCACAGGAGAATGGGCAGCATGTTAAGTTTGGATAAGTGAGGAACAATTAATATGTTCTGTCGTGAAGAAGAAACATTGGAATCATGGAGTACTTCCCAGTGTTAGGAAAATCTTCAAATATGTTCCCCAATATTCTTCACCTTTAGGCAATATCTGTAAAGTGAATCGTCACCTTTGTAATGTTTCTTATGTAGCTGCAACTGCAGTGTGAGAACCTTGCTCTGCCTACAGCTAAATAACAGGAGTTTTAATCTCAGCAGTTCACACAACCCAAGCTGAGTGGGGCCTGAGCAGTACCTGACTACTGAAATCCTGCAGGAGGTGATAATGATGCCTTAGTAGATAGCATCATTTCTAAGGTATGTACACTGCACTCATTATGGCAGCTTAGACACACTTCAAAGTCAGCTCTAAACAATTCCTTACGCTGTCAAAAAAGCAGCAGGGACTGTTCACTGTTCAACACCAGACAAAGCCCCCACCCAAGAAGGTGAGTGAACACTGGGTTAATCCAACGCTGAGCTCCTGCTCCCTGTGACTGCACCCTGGGCTACCTGCCTTACAGCTAACTCGGGCAGGCTTAGTACACTTTGGAACTACAGTATCTGCTAATCTCATCTGATTCCAGTCATCTCCAAACCAGGGTGTCTAGTCTAGGCTAGTCATCAAGCCTCCATTCAGTATCAATGGAAAGGGATGAGAGTCCAAAGGGCACTTCACTGCTCTCTAAGACAAGCATTAACATATGAATCACTCTCTGCAAGGGCCTGTCTCTCTTCATGCACTTCAGAGGAAACCTACTCTACAGGTCTGATTTTTGGAAAGCTGAAAGCCACCCACAGCACACAGTGAGCCACTATTGTGCTGAGTAAGCTGGTCTACTGTAGATGAGATTTGTAATAGGGGATCTGAGCAGATGCAGGCACTAAGGAACCCAGTTCTTCATCTGAGGAAGGATTCTGGCGTCCCAAATATACTGCAGCATGAGATCATTACTCAGTTTCTTCCCCTGAAGTTTCAATTAAGTATGATATTCATCCTCATTTCCTCTTCTGCATTCCTTGTCTGGTTAAATCAGCATCTGTGTTTCACGTCTGGGATGACCATGTTTCAGTGGAGAATGAAGTTTATAATGAGAATAAAAATAAATTCTATAAAAACTTTAAACAGGGATTTGGAATAGACAGTAAGCAAGTGCTACCTAAGTACTTCACCTAAACTATTCTGATGCAGAGTTTCCAAATGTATTCATCCTGTTCCTTATTTCCCAAACCACTCTGGAAAGTGAAGGGAGATGTATAAGAGGCACTACACTGAAGAGTAAGACAAAAAAGCTGATATTAGTAGCTACAAGCTAAATGCATTTCAAAAGTGACAATGTCCAACAGTTCCCTTAGGAGAAAATTATGGAACAAAATGGTCTGTGGAAAGCTGCTATAATGCCTTTTTAAATACCATCTTCCTCCACAGGACCAGCATGGAGTAGAGTCACAAAGTTATAAAAAGTCACTGTCCCTGGAGGTGTTTAAGGAAAGACTGGATGTGGCACTCAGTGCCATGGTCTGGCTGACATGGAGCTGGTTGCTTATAGGCAGGACTTGATGATCTCAGAGGTCTTTCCCAACATAATTGACTATGACTCTGTGAAATGGTCACCCCTTTTCCTCTCCTCCTAGTCATGCCCTCTGGAGATACAGAATGAACTCACTTCCACTCTTACTTAATTTGTTTGATTATAACCCCTTTTCCACATCTCTATATTAAATGGAGATTACAAGCAAAACTCTCTTATCGTACAGCTAAGCACCACAACTACATAGAGGGGCCATGATTTTATTTGTAGCTTGGAGGGACACTTTGAATACAAAACAGCAATAGCTGCAATATGAAAAAATCACTGTGATGGCCAAATTACATGTCAAATGTACTAGGAATAGATTTGCTTGGAAGCAAGTGTTCCCTCTACAATGGGATTGAAACAATCTGTTCTGTTGACAAATACAAACCAAGACTACATTGCTGTTGGTGAGGACATTTTACAGAATGGTTTTATGCTCAGACTTGTGCATTTGTTTTACATAATCTTGTCACCGTAACAGTGAATACATGGTCACTCTGTCACCTCTGTGGGCAGCAGTGTCCTCCTATGGAGAGTGTCCCAGTGCTGTCACATAGATTGCCTGAGATTTCAGAACTCAGCAGTTCTGAGTTCTTACAGTGCATGAATTCAAGCCATGAGTGAGCTAAGCAGATTTTGCTTTTGACTCACTCTATGCACTAGACCAGCAGAAAAAAAAAGTCACAATCACCAGAAATTATTTTGTCTCACAGTCTGCTTCTCAGACAATGGGATTTTATGCACGAGCCCCTCTCTAGCCACGGTGGAAGAAATAAGAACAAGCTTGGGATGCAGCTACCACCCCAACAGTCCCCAGTCACCTTGTCACAGCAGCATGCACCATGGAATCATAGAATTGTAGAATCATAGAATAGTTAGGGTTCGGAGGGACCTTAAAAATCATCTGTTTCCAAAGCCCCTGCCATGGGCAGAGAGACTTCCCACTATCCCAGGTCACTCCAAGCCCCATCCAACCTGGCCTTGAACACTTCCAGGGATAGGGCAGCCACAGCTTCTCTGGGCAACCTGTGCCTGTGCCTCACTACTGATTGAGGTAACTGTAAGGAGCCCTGCTCTGTGGGTTGCACACTCATCTCAAAAGTAAACCTAACCACTGGCATATGCAGTGTCTGTCACCTTTGGTGGGAAACACTTGAATCATCACACCAGCTTCTTACAACCTCCGGGAATGCTCAGGACCTCCAGTCCCCAACTAGAACAGTTATGTGAAATTACACAAATGCAAATATAAACCAGCAGCAAATGATGGTGAGTGAAACTCCGTCTTGCCTTTTACACTGCAGTAAGGACCTGATGTTGTACCACTGGAAACAGAAACATTGCAACTCTTTACTGGGGACATGGAAGTCAGGTCCCAGCCTGTAAGTGGACTGTACTCACGCTCAGATACAATAATGATGGTCACAGAAAAGAACCTAAACCTCTCTAAACCATGGCCCTGCTGAACATTCTCTGGCTGTACAATCACATTTTGCCTCATTTCTTACAAATGAGCATTAGAGTGCATACATTAAGCTCTACAAAGTCATTTAGAGCAACTTTCAAACCCCAGACCGCCCACTCTGCCTTCCTCTGCTCCCACAGCCACTGGGATAAATCCAGACCTACCCAGCCAAGCTCAGCAGAGATCTGTCACTCTGAAAGACACCAGAGAGAGCCACGGATTTTCTAACTTGGGTTTGGATGAAACCCCAAGACTCGCTCATCACATCTCGGGGTATTTAGCATTGACTTTAATTAAAAACCTCCCCATGCCAAACCACATGCAGATGCAAACTGACGCCTTCAGCGTCTGCAACGCATCGCCCGAAAAGGCTGCACTGCTCCACTCACTCTGAGGTAGATGCATGAAGTAGGAACCTGCCTGTAAAATTTCCTCTTGTTCTGCAAAGTCTCTCTCTCTCTTTGCACTGCCCCAATTTACCACAGTGCAAAAAAACCCCCACAGTCAAACAAATACATTCTTGGGAAGGAAGGGGGGCTGGTAGAGTGGTTTTTGAAGGCAGGTCAGAGACTATTCGAAACGGGGGACACACAGAGTGTTTTAACTGCTGTGATAATTCTGCATAAAGAGATGTTAAGGCTCTAACTCCGAGCTGTAGCATGCCATGTGTCCCTGAATAAAATTACTGCCATGCAGGCTGTTAGCAGAGGAATGCGTAAACAGACAATGTATCCTTGCATCAGTTCCACAAAATGTTGCACAACACAAATGCCTCTCGATGTGTCATTTCCTGCTTGGCCACCAGCCCAGCTCCTGACAGGCAGTCAACAAAAAAAAAGAAAAAAAAAACAAAAAAGAAAGAAAAAAGAAAAAAAAGGAAAGAAAAAAGAAAGAAAAAAGAAGAGAAAAAAAAAGGCAAGAAAAAAGAAGAAAAATTAAAAAAAGAAAGGCAAACTGAAAGATTTAAAGCTGTTCTACTCCAAAGCACATTCCACTCGCCTCAGACTTATCCCTCCACCCTCTCCGCCTTTGAAAGAAAAGAGGGAGAACTTCCTAAAAACTGTTATGGTTTTAAGTCAAGGAATCTCAAAAATCTCAATCACTTATCTGCGTTTTATAAGCCGGGTCGGCCAAACAGTTAATGTGGGGGCTGAGCAGAACCCCTGGCTGGCTCTCGCTGCCTTCCGCAGCGTGCACAGACAAAAAGGCGATGTGATGTTTGCTCATACCTTTCATCACGTGTGCACCTTGCAAGCTGCGGCAGCAGAGAAACGCTCGGGAGCTGAATGAAGCAGAGCAGTTTTCTGCCCTGAAATGCCTCAGCTCAAAGCTCAGAGCTGCTTTTCCATTCACACTGATAAAGAAAGTTCAGGTCGGTGACTTTGAAGCCTACCTTTGATTAGAGAGAAACGAAAGTCTTTGGAAGTCAGGCAAAATATAAAGATATATAGACTTCTCCTCCCTCCTTCCTCATGATTCCCCCATGACTGGGTTTGTCCCAAAAGCGGCCAGAAAGGAGGAAGTGCCTCCTATTCTAAAGGTACCACTATGGAAGGGCAAATCATTATTTCTGTAGCTGTAATGAGGTAAGGCAAAGGCATTAAAGAGGGGCTTAGGTAAGGATTTGGGTGGTTTTTTTGCTCTTTTTTTTTTTTTTTTTCTCCTTTGACCTCCTTTACAGTAATCTCTGGCTATCTGTCGGTCAGTTATGACCTCATGAAAACTTCTCTGGAAAACTTTTTTCAGCCCTCCCAGCTGGAAGGCAGCTCTGCTGGCTGAGATGTGCATATGGCAGAGGTTTTATCCTGGTTATGAGGAGAGAAAATAACTGCAGGATTTCCTAATGATTCCCAAAGATCTTATACAACCCTGTCTCTAGACTGCATCACTCAGAGTGCAAAGCACTGTCTCAATCCAGCATAGGAACTGCAACACACAAGGTGTCCCTGGACAGTAATCTAGATAGACTGGAAGAGGTTAGGTAGAATTAAATAAATATTTTCTGAGAAAAAAATCATCAGAAGACCTTTTCTCATATAGAAACGGGCAAGTTTTCCTAACAGAGCAACCTGACATCACTGTCTCTATTAAAATATTTTCAAATAATAACAGAGAGGCAAGGCAGCAAGCTTCTACAAGCAGACATTTAATACGACTAAATGGCACTTACATTTAAGAACCCGACTTTCTGAAGTGCTGAGCATCCAAAACACCAACTGGAGTCCCTGCATGCCACGACTGTTCAGCACACCTGAAGTCAGGCTCTAAATGTCTGTGATGTCTGTCATGGCTTTGCTGCTGCTGCTGCTGGGAATCTCGCAGCTTTCGTTTGTTCGAGTCAACTTGCCAACTGAAGGTCAGAGTGCCTTGCCTATAAACAAGCCTTACAAATTCACGATCTAAAGCATGATGTCATGTCTTAAAATGATAAGCTGGCAACAAAGTAAATGACATTTTGTAAAGATGTGCATAATTTTATGTTTACACTCCTTAGAATGAAGGTTCTAATAAGTCATTGGTTGTGTTCCTTTAAAGGGAAGTTTTATAACTGAGATGAATCACAACTGAAAAAGATCAAAGTTAAAAAACATCAATGATGCCATGGGGTACTTTTTAATCTTGTAATGAATGATGATCATGTGCTCTTATGAAGTTGCTCCAACTGCCAACGCCAGATGTGTATATTAAGAAAAAAGTTGTTTGTGATGTGACAGCTCTGGTTGAGCTGCCAGAGAGAGGAAAACTAGGATAATATGCTTGAAACGTTGAAGTGAAATACAGATCCTGGCAGAGAGGGGCACTATTTGCCGATACATAATTTTTTAAGACAAACACATTTGCTATCAGAGCTGCTCCTTGAATTCCTTATTGCCCCCAACCACCTAATTTTCCCTATGCCACATAAATGCCAGGTACATTCATTGAATGATTGCTACCAACCTAATGTATCTACACAAGAGCAGGGTCTCTAAGGAGGAAGCAAAACTTCAGTGAAACTCCCAGAGCTCACTGGAGCTACTCTTTCCCTACAAATTCAAGTTTAATGATGAGCCATTCCAGATATGTATGAATTCTTTCAGAATGACTTGAAAGGATAAGATTTCAGTATTCCAACAAAACATTAAAGTACAAATAGACATTCAAACTCAAATTCTACTTTAAAAAAAAAAGGGGAGGGCAAAGAAAGAAAAGAAAAAGATTAAGAAGGACACAATAACTCCATGTAGGCCATAAGAACCCAATTACTGAGCATTTCTAGGCTTAGCTATTCAAAGACACCAACAAATGGGTATCCACATAGAGAGGCCTCTTAGGTCTAAAGTAAAAAATTCCAGCAGAACTAGGAGATCTTGTTAAAATCTATGAACACAGAGTCACTTTCAGTTCATGGGTCACCAAAACATCCCCTTGCCTGCAGGATCCCTTTCTGTGCTGCACAGGAAAGTCCACACTACTCTCCACACATTACTTTCAAACCTCTCTGCTCTTTCATCACAGTTGTGTCCTCTGCCAGGAGATTTCCTCTTTTGCAGATGCATCAATATATGCAAGCAGCCTCCAGATGGGAATGGCTAAATGATATATAAATTACTCCCTGCTTTTTACTCCATGAATGCAATCCCCAGTGTCCTCCAAGTAAGTTACATGGAGCACCAACTGCAAGTGAAAATTAAAAATGGGAACTGACTCACAGAGAGAAGACAGAACAAAAATCCCCCTGCTGTGACATCAGGACACCTCAGCTGTGAGCAGGTAGCACCACAAGCATGTACCAAAAGAAATGTATCCAGAGCTACTTGCTTTTTCTTAGCTGTTCTTCAAGGTGAAGCTCTACAGCCTGGACAGTTCTTAGAGGGAGCATTTCAGTTCCCACTTCTGTGTAAGAGGAGGTGACTCTGCAGCGTGTATTGGCACGAGAAACATTTAACTGCATGAATTCTGTCTACATCTTTCTACTTCTGTCTTTGTGGTATTTTAAACAAAACACCATGAAAGCTCCTTGAAGGTTGTGTTTGTATGTGCAGATCAAAGGCAAAATAATTATTTGAGATGCTTCCATTATAGGGATTTTTTAATGTGGTTATTCATCAAATAATTCTTAATCTCCAAGTGTAATTTAAATAATGCTATACCTGGCTAATCCAATCAATTTAGAGTCACTTCTAGTTAGATTAAGAAAAAAAACTCCCGAACTGCCTCATCAGTGATACCCATATGATGTGAGACTGGTTACCAGCTAAATGTGCTAGACAGAGAGACAGCCAGATAAATCCTGATGGATTAAGCAGACTTGACTGTATCTAAAAATAAGTGCTACCCATAAAACTGCTAGGACATGACAAAACACAATTGTCATAAAAGTACAGCCATTGCAAAATAGATAAATCATGGCAAATAGATTCTTAGTGAGCTTGCATGCCTATGAGGTAAACATGCTGGGTGAAAATCTGCTGGACTGTGTTTTAAAAATATATATTTTCTGTGCAGAAATAAGAAACAAAGACCGTGCTGTTGATATACTGCTTTTTTGAAATCTTTCTCTGGCCCCTGGGGGTCTCTGATGAGCCCATAGCTGAAAACCAACTTCAGGTATGATGAGATTAACCAGGTGCATTAATTATCTGATGGCAAAAGAATTTAAGGGCAAACAAAAAGGCACTATATTATATGTTTCCTCTCTATGCTAGGACTGCTCCTGAAAGATCAGGCTCCTGTTTTGTTCTAAACGTCTTCAGCTGGAAGCTTACAGGAGTTCAGGAAATGCAGCACATTGCAGGATTGTATCTACAGTGTCTAAATCAGATTATATATAAATACACTGGGTTTAGTTCTCATTTACACTGGCAGATAATGTATCAAGACCTTGATGTGACTGAGAATCAGGTTTGGGATTGCCCAAATTCAGCCAAGCACTTAAGTGAGTGTTTAATGCAAGTATGTGTGTGGTCCAATAGACTCCAAATTAACCGTGCACTCACATATTTTGCTGAGCAAAAACCAGTGTTTGACAAAGATATACATATTTCATTTACAGGTTTCTGTTAAACAAAAGTAAGCAGGCATAAGAGCAAAAAGAAGGATATAATACTCACTTCTTGGCTCTCTTGGCCCATCCACTGTAACCTTTATAGCTCTGTGGTATGTAGCGACTTGGGGGGGATTTGTCAGGACAGTTATTGTCAAAGTAAAGCTCTTCCCTACAAAGGGAAAAAACAACAAGGAATGAGTGATTACAACATGAAAACAGTCACATGCATGTTCAGTAAAGAATCAGTTTAAAATTATTCCCTGTCGTTACCACAATCGTGAAAATTAAAAACATAACTGACCATAGGAGTTTTCCTCCCCTTCAGTTTTACTCTATGTCAAGAATACGTCCATGTGTTGACAATCTAAATGTTTCTTATTTAATAATGGGTCATCATACAATGACAGAACAAAAGTGATTCACTGCTGAGGACAAGCCAAATTCTTTGCTGCATTGAAAGTGGTGTAAATCCAAAGCAAGTCAGATAATTTAAAAATTTACTCCAGTTTCGCAGCTGTGTGACAGAGAGCAGAATGTGACCACATGTTATTTACTTCACACAGTTTTATCATTTCATTTGTTTGACTTGACTACAATAAGATGAGGAAAGAATATATTTTCCTCCTGGGAGATGTTTTAACAGGGAGTCAGTGTCTCTGTCCTTCATATGCCAGGGCTAATATGATGATATCATTATTATGGAACACGCCTTTTTTCCCTACACATATTCCATCTATGAAATACCAAGAAAGCCCCCAACTTTCCCGTGAGGGTGAGCAATGTCTGTGTGCACGTACTTTACTATCGTCAGTCTTCATTGTTGGGTTTTTTTTGGTTTTGGTTTTTTTTTTTTTTTTTACTTTTCAAAGCTTGAATTCAGTCAGAGATTGCACAAGACCATCTACAGCCTTCAGCTGAATGAAAACGTTAAAAAGAAATAAATAAAGGGAGCTGCCTGCATCTGAGCACACATTCTCACAGGCACTGGCCCCGTTTGGGAGACTCACTGACAGTTGTAATCTGTTAGATATGCAACGGTTACTCATGTCAGATAGTCAAAACTGAAAACTGTTTCAAGACAGGAAAAGGTGGGCGTACAACAGTGACTCAATAAAACAGTCAGCAATCTTTGGCCTTCATGCTCATTTAAGCTGCTACTTTACCAGACACTTAAAGCTTTTTATTTTTTTTTCCCTCCTCCCTGGGTGTATTTGTGCATTTTTGCTGCTAGGGCTTTTCCTCTTGCTGAACTCTGAAGGCATTCAATCAAGGCACAAATCTTAAATGATATGTAACAGCACAAACTTAATGCAGCTTTTTTCAGGCCTAATATAGAACAGCTTCTATATAAGGCATAATACAGAACAGAGCTTTGTCTGTCAAATCTAGTAATTGGTCTTTTTTTCTGGTCCAAGTCGTATATCCCCCAAACCTGCCTGAGACATGCATCATTTATTATCAGGAGTGCAACTTCAAACTGTCTTGGCTATAATTTTCATGAACTAGAATATGACATGGATATTTTTTTTAAAGGAAATACAACTGTCATTTAGAGTAAAATGATTTCGCAGGTGAAGCTGCGCTCCAGCTGCGCCCAGCTCTCTGGGAGATGCAGGTTAGAGGGAAGGTCAGGACCCTGGCAAACAGAATTATAGAATGGTTTGGGTTGGAAGGGACCTTAAAAATCATCTTCTTCCAATCCCCCTGCCATGGACAGAGACACCTTCCACTAGACAAGGTTGCTCCAAGCACCATCCAAGCCTGCCTTAAACACTTTCCGAGATGGAGCATCCAGAGCTCCTCTGAGCAACCCGTGCCAGTGAGTCACCCTCACTATTTCTTCCTAATGTCCAATTTAAACCTGCCCTCTGTCAGTTTAAGCATGCAAAAACTCAGGATGCTGAATTCTGTCCCACTGGCATGGCTGAGGGTGGCTTTTCCTGTTTTCACTGTAAAAAGGATTATTTCCTAAATCATCACAGGAGCAGAGTTAGGTGTATTTTGGATGTCCAGTCTTTGTCCAGTCCTGCCCACCTGCTGTGCCAGAGGTGAACTGTGTGCCCTGTCAGCACAGGGTGTGGGGAGCCTTCACACATGCAGCAGCAGCCCTGCAGTGCCTCCACACTGCTTGTTCAGGGCTGAGAAGTGTCTGTGCCTTTTATCCCTCTCCAAAGAGGAATTCAGCCCACTGCACAAATACATAGTTCTCCGGGCTCAAGCTTAAGGCTTCCTGTGGCACCAGCTTACCATGCCAAAAAGTTGTGACTATTAAATTGTATGCTGATGACATTCAGATCACAGTAACCTTTAGATGGTCAGTAGAATATTACTGGTGACAAAGATACTAAAGGGGCTGTTCCATACACCTTTGAACGAAGAATTTGGCCTTCCATGCTATTGTTCTCTTTCACAACAAATCCCTATAAATGTCTATTCTGAAAAAAAAATTAACAAAATATACTGTTTGTAAGAACCTGCAAAATCATTCTGTAGAAATGCACTGCAGTATTTTCTACACTAAATATATCTCAACAGGATACAGTGGCTAGAAAAAATGCATTCATTAATAAAAAGAGCCACATTTGGACCTTGACAGTGAGCAAGTCTGAACTGTCACCTCTGGGCCAGCCTGAGCTGAAGAGGTAAGCAGCTAATTTGAGAGGGAAATTGGTTTTGTCCCCTAACTGGTATTTTACAAACCAAAGTGTGGATGAAGCAAGACTGATGAAGTCCCCTCACACTCCATAAACCACAGAGCCCTTCATTGTGGGGAGTTGCACGGCCCTGCCAGGGCACTCCAGAGCTTTCAAGAGATGATTTACATATTACAGGATTAAGAATGAAATAAATTTTTTGAGGTCCCCTGTTTCAGTGATGCTGATGCCTTCCACAGCTATTTCACAGCTATCCCTCCTCGGCTACAAAATCCTTTAATGCACTTTTTATCACCTTTCTTTATTGCCCTTAGTCATTTCAACTATCCACTTTCAGAGGCTACAGACTAATTGTAGCTCTCTTTTATTAAATTCCCCAGCCAAGCAGTCATCTGGCACTATTGCTTCAGTGTGTCTAAACTGTGCATTCTTTGTTATTCACACATGTGAGCCGAGCTGACAGAGAGGAGGATGAGATGGACATATGCTGAAGCACAAGGCAAACCCCAGAAAGGAGCTTGAAAGGAGACTCAGCAGCTTGTGTGTGCGTGTTGCACATTTTTTCAGTTAGATGCTAATGTGATTAAAGTATCGGGACACAACAAAATTAAGGTTATGATCCTTTGCTTATTGAAGACAGGAATTCTTTCTTCTCTGCGCTGTGGATCAGGCTTGTAAAAGTGAGCTACTGCCCGAAAACCACATACAAACAACTGCTGCATTTGCATCAAACACTCCAGTTACTTACTCTCATGAATCCAAAAAAGGTGTTTAAGAGAAATTATGCAAACAGAAACGTGAAGCTTCTGTCAGGCAAACAAAATGAATATGTATAAAAATCGGGTTTCTCCATTGAGCCATGGGAAGCAAGTAAAAACGTGGGAGAGGAGGTGAAGTGGTAAGTTGATGATTCAGACTTCACAATCAAATTTAGAGATACAGAGATCAAAGCACGAGCTGCTTAGAAAGATGTAAATCTCAAGTCAGGAACAGGTGTGGATTAGTTTCTTGCCACCGAAAAATAACTTCTTTATTAGTTTATTTTTCCTGTTCTACTCCAGGATTTGTATTTACTGATATTTGTCTATGTAAGGAGCTTTCTCACTTCTGTTTGCAACTACTGATTTCTTTTCCTTCTATTTTAAGCAGAATTCTAAAAATCCATCATCAATGATAACTCTCCTTCTCTCCTTCTCTCTCGCTCTCTCTCTCTCTCCCCCCCCCTCTCTGTTCTAAGTCTGGAAGACAAGTCTGGACCAATTTCTCCATCCTGCCTCTGGCAGGAGAATGCAGCATTTCAGATCCTCCACCGAGTCCCGGCTGCTTCAAAGGAAAAGCCCTACTTTCTTCCGTTAAGATCATAAGAAATATAGGGGGAGGGGGTCAGCTCTGTTTGGACATAATTACACTTCATCAAAAGAAGCTTTCTTCATCTTCCATGCGTGAAAAGTCTGCAAGCAGTTAAGTCTGTCTTTTTTCTTCCTTTTTTTTTTATTTTTTTTTACTTTTTCTTTTTTTTTTTTTTTTTTTTAAATATAAAAATTGCTACTTGGGAAACTAGCCAAAACTCAGAAAGCCAATATAGTAAAACAGTGCACACCCTTTGTTTTTCTTTGAAGTCTCTTAAATAAATATGTTGAGGGTTTGAAAAGTATACTATCATTTTTCCATAGATTCTACCCAGATTGATCAGAGAAAAAGTCTATTCCAAGTCTGCTAGATAAAAATATAAATTAAACTACTGGAACCAAATTTTAGGAGCTCTGTGTTTGTGTCTGTATCTGTATCTACTGAGGCTTTAGGCCATCTATTTAATTTCCTATGCTTTAATAAAAAGTATATATCATAGGTTTGAAATTAAATCCTCAGATCAGAGGTAGTGCATCACATTTCAGTCCTTTTTCAGCACTACTGAAAGGCTGATACACTACTGAACTTCTACTGTAAATCAGTAGAGATGGAGCCAGAGAACTTACAAACCTAATCCATCAGCAGAATAACAAAGCAAACTGATTATTTAAAGAAGACAAATGGACGAGATAGGCAACACCTTATTCACAGGGCGAATAAACTCCATATTTATGTTGTATTACTGTTGGTAAAATTATTCTTCCTTTCAAGTTATTCTCTATTATTAATACTTTTTAAGCTCTAAAATTATAGAGAGAATTTTTGGCTAGGTAATTAAAATAAAGAATAGTTATTGTAAGTCATGCTTATGGACTCACTTTCACAAAGCACTTGTAAAAACCTGCTGACTGATTTGGACTATCTGGGCCTCTGTCATATGTTTAAATTTTTTTTGGACAAAAACTCTTTCCTTCTGTAAGATGAACTGCAATTGCTACCTAAAGAATATCACTGTAAAATTTGCCTTATTGCTAATTTCCCAGCACAATTATTCTGCATCTTTTGCTTTGTTTTGCCCCATGCAGGGCTAATCTAGAAAAAAAATGAATAACTACTTCAAACACATAAAGGAAAAAAATATGTAGGTTGGATCAGTGTCTGATACAACACTACTCTGAAGACTCCTGCAACAAGAACTGCAGTGCCAGCTTCCTTTGAGCTATCCTTTCAATCATTACCTGAGGTTTGAAAGCTGCTGTGTGACCCTTAAAGAGGAATTCTTGCAAATTTGCAATGATTACAAAAGCTTTCTATAAGTGCAGTGCAGTTTTCAGGTTATAGGAAACTCCTAAAGAGCTGGAAGACAATGACAGCACTTAACATCTTTAAAAAAAAAAAAAAAAAAAAAAAAATTGAAAGTTACCCTGTCATTTAAAGTAAAGGTTGAATTTAGTTCATGCCCAAGCTTACCAGCAATTCATAAAAAGTCATCCAGCTTACTCAAAAGAAAAGTGGGGCTGATTTTCACAGGTTATCAACAGTTTGCTTTAAAGGGCAGAGAAGCCACTAGCAAGCTTTCTACCAACAGCTGCTAAGCCTTGAAAGATTTAAATCCCTAAAGAATACAACCTATAGAACATGTGATATGCAAAATCCCCCTAATTACAGGTCTTCTACAACAACTTCAGAAGCGGCTCTACTGCTAAAGGGAATTCTCCACCTCTCACTACCATGGCCCAAAATACACTCCCCTGACTCTGCATAACCTGGATCACAGATATCCCTTTTTTCTTCCACCCTTCCTGTGTGATTCAAACAGGGAAGCAGGTACTCCCTGAATCGTTTTACAAAACCTCTGTCTGATAAAAAGCTACAGAGACTCCTAACTTAGTTTGTGCAAATGCTGAAGTTCGACAATAAAATATGTGTACATCACTACAAAAATAAAGACTGACAACCTGAGAAACGTGGTCTAGTGGAAGGTGTCCCTGCTTATGGCAAGGGGCTGGAATGAGATGAGCTTTAAGGTCCCTTACAAACCAAACTTTTCTGTGATTCTATGAATCTACAAATGGATTTATGGGTTAATCAGTATTTCATTGTGATTAAATTTGACATCTCGGCGCCATTTTTCACATGATTACCAACACGTAAAAGGCAGAGGCCTACCTCTTCCACTTCTGCCCACAAATCGTAAGTCATTAAATCTGGCCACCTGGTTCTTCATCACGGCAGAAGCGTTTCGCAGCTCTGCAGAGTAGTTCTCGTCGTTTCCAGCCATGACGGTCACCACCGTCCCATCGGGCACTTCTCCTAAGGCCACCACCTGCAAAAACGGGGAGACAATCACGACTGGTGAAGCCACACTTTGGAGGTGTGTGCTCCCCTCCCCGCTCTGCAGGCTGCCACGCTGGTGAAGAAGCCCTGTGGTGAGGAGTCTGGTACTCGCCGTGCACAGAACAAAGTGCCACATCAAACACAGAGACGTCGTGTGTTGTCTCCGTTTCTCAGAGCTTCTTCATTGTCGCATTTCTTCAGAAACGCTCAACATCCTTATGTTGAGTGCACGCTTTAATGCTTTCTGAAGGGCAACTTTGTTCTTAGCAAGAAGGGAGCAGTGAGAGAACATGAGGCAAGGTTTGTATCTGTAAATTATGCATGGGAAAGCATTTAAAATGGAAAGCTTGAAATTAGTATTAACAGCCTAATCACCTAGATTCAGTTCTGTTCTGGTTGCACCCATCACCCTGACCCCTGAGCTCCTCAAACTTCAAGCCAGAGGGATCTGTGCATCCACCCATCCCAGGAGTGGCACTCGGGGCACCAGCAGGCAAAGCTCTACGCCCAACACGCTCTACAATGGAACACTTTATGGCTGGAATTCAAACTCCTCGTGTGCTATATAAAACAAAGCTGTATTTCCTTGCAGGCATGTAAATTTTCATAGTGCTTGCAAGAGTCGCATGTGGTTAGTGCTGATACCTCCCTCAAATTCCAGGATGGGAGAACAGAAGATATCAAAGTATTTCATTTCTCCTTGCGTTCCAGCTACTTGATAGTCTCCCTTTCATGCTTCAGTGGTTGTGCAGTGCTCCAACATCTGATTAAATAAATGTCATGGAGCAGACAGCTTCTGATTTGAAAACACCAGGAATACCTACAGTGTTAGTGATTTGTGGCTTCTTAAAGCAAAAAAAAAAAAAAATTACACAAGAATGCTAAGTTACCAGGAAGAAAATATACACACAGGGAAAAAATGTCCACAAAACTATTAATAAAATAACCTCATTTTACCCAGATGGCTAATTCTGATGCTGAAAATAAATTTATAACAAGAAGAGATTCAGAAATATTGCATGGCTGAGCCAGAACTTGAAAAAATATCTTAAGCTACAAAGTGTCTCCCCTTATAGTTATACCAATTTACATGGTCAGATACGAGTTTTTATATTATTCAGAGTAATTTATTCTGTCTCCTGTAATATATATTACATTTTATCACATGGCCTTCCTGAAATGTCTTTTCCATAAATGATCCTGGCTGAAACTAATAATTGCAGGTTGCAGGTGATATTAATTCAGTGGAAAGAATAAGGAGTTCTGGATAAATAGGGAGAGCATTATGTGGTCCAGTGAACTGTACAATGTTTCTCTAAAACAATAAAGAGGAATTATAATAATATAGAAATAGGCCATATTACTGAAAACTATAGCTTATTTTATTTAAAAGAAATATTGAAGAGAAAGAAGCAAGTGAAGCTAAAACACTGTTTGAAAGGATTTTACCTGCTTTTCTATTTTTGCATAAAACATCAGTTAATATCACCCAAAATTAAAAGCTAAAATTCATCACAAACTACTGTGAGGTCTTCATGTATCAAACAAAGGTTTTACTTTAAAGTCCTATTAAAGTCCCTGAACAAAGGAACCACCATCATGGCTAAGATCTGAGGTCCCAATAACTCTCTCCCTTGGGTCTGGCAGCAACCAGGTCTAACAGCTTCAAAGCCAGGTGTAAGGAATAATAAATAATAATCAAATAACAAATAATAATCTGGTGAACAGATTACAGAGCTGACTCAAACCATTAACAAATGGATACTGGCTTAAAATGTGAAGCATGGGGCTTGAGACTACTTATAAACCACTCCCTTCCCAATCTGCAACAGACCGTGTTATCTCTGGACAGTCTTGTCATGCCCATCAGCATCCCAGGGAGTTGCACCCTACGCCTTTTATACCTCACAAAACAACAACAAAAAAATCACATCAACTCCAGAAATGCAAAGCACCTGAGAGTGCAGTAGGAAGCACAAGGCTGCCTGGGAAGAGGGAGCGAGGTGCCTGAAGCCTCAGCTCACCTCTTTCTCCCCAGGCACCCGCAGAGCATGGACAGGCAGCGCCATCATAGCCCCATCTCAGTCCCAAACCCAGGTACAGCTTATAACACCTGGCAGGAGAGAGCAAAATCCCTTAAAAGGCTCCCCTCTGTCCTCTGTTGCTTTTCAGAGCTTTCCTTCCTGCCCTTTCCACTTGGTGTCAGTTCAATTTGTCAGCTTAGCCATCTTAGCCCAGAGCTGCATGTGCCACTGCTGTCACCAAGCGATTGCAACTCATCAAGAGCTGCATCGTTGCTGAGAAGCCTTGGATGCAGTACCACTGTTCATCTCCTTCAGAGAGGACCAAAGGATTAGACAAACTGAAGTCAGGGATGAAAATAAAAACTTTGGCTCATAAAATAAAGCCCTATAACATGGGAAGTTCCCCTGCCATGCACCAGGAGTAAAAGGCTTATTTTTCCCTTACTTTGATACTTTCTTACCACAAAACAGCCTAAGACTGTTGCACAGGTACGTAGAAGCGCTGGTAGAAAAAAGCTTTACAAAACAAGTCTGAAACCTGGAGTAGTACCCGTCATTTTGAGAGTTTTCAAAAGTAATTGTGCAATCTGAACGACTGTTGGCATAAACCCTGATTTGGCAATATTACGCCATGTATCAATACAAAATTAATTACATTTTCTTAGAAAGAGGATTGTAAATGCGCTGTGAAATGAGTAAGGATTGTGTTAAAAATTAAAGACTAGAAGTAGCCACAGTGCACATTCCTTACCTATCCTTTAACACTCAATATCTCTACTAATTCAAAATCTTTATTTTCCATATTAAGCTCCCTAGACATTTTGATGATTAAAAGTAGATTTTGCTCTTTTTTTTTTCTTCCTTTTCCTTTTAACTACAGCTCAAAAAAGTACATGAATCCCCAAAATAAAACCAAAGCAATTCTTATGAGTTGAAAATAACTATGTGTTTTTTGCATAACACAATTCTGGTTAGGCAACCTGTTTGCCCAGTTTCGGTCCAGTGGGATTTGAACTGGCCAAAGTATGTAGCCTGAAGACGGAAGTTATAAGCACAAAGCAAAACTCCTATACAACAGCAGGTACTCAGACTTTCTGCAGAGTAAAATGCTTGTCTGAAAAAAAAAATGGCCAACACTAGTGTACATGCTAACTAGTTCCTCTAAAACATTGATATCTGCCACTTCAAAAGCTTTCTTGCGAAACACTGAATTCAAACAGCCTCTGAATGTAAAATCTTCTGTATTGAGAATGCTTCTCCCAGACATTGCCAAAAGAGCATCTGATACTATTAAAAACATTTCAGTGTCCTGTAACTTAAAACAGAATAACTGATTCCTGCTACTTTTTGTTTCAAATCTACATCTGGGCTGAAAATTTATACAGCAGGTTTCAGCTTGAAGCTATTTAAAACAGCTGAGTTATAAACTCCGAAAATTGGGGTTTGGAGGGAAATGCTGACAGACCCTGAACTACTGTGGTGCTACTGGGGAGATGTTTTAGACTCCACATCCCATTTCCCCCCCTGCCTTTACGTCCACTAAGACTCTCTGCTGCTGTTAGCATCATACAGAAGTCACTTCTAACCTCTAACGTGGCAATCTGGGTCTTTATGACTTGCAGTAAAAACTCCCACAGAGGGGCCAAATTCTGATGACTCGACTCAAATAAAGTATTGCTGGCTACTGAGATTAAGAAGTGAATGTGATTTGGACCTGGGTGAACAATATCCATTTGTTTTATGCTGGAATATTAACAGCTAGAGCTGTATTAACAAGTACTCATCAAATACTCTTCCCCACAGAACCAGTATGCATTAACAATCTTCTTAGTGAGTACACGACAGGGACTCCCTCCCCATTGTGTGCAAATATTAATACTTAAAATTCAAACCTAATGCTAAGCCAACACTATTTCAAAAAATTATAATCAAACCCAGCACTGTTTATAACATACTTCCTCTCCTGCATATGATTTATATCTGTTTTTTTAAATTAAAACAGTGCTATATCCAGCGTACGTTTTTGCTCGAGATCGCTGCGAGAGAATTATGGCACACTTAACACACCACTCAAAACATTATCATCAACATATTATTTATTGCCAATAAAACTTCACAAAGTGTGTTGTCTGTGAGCTATTTCATTTTCAAGTTATTGTTTAGCTGAGGTTTCTATAGCTCAAATCTGTCTCTTTTTTCCCTTTCAGAGCTGATTCCCGTTCTGTTGTAACACAATCAAGTGTTTCACTGTATGATACATGCAGCTCCTTTGGTCTAAAACTACTGGGCAGCTGCATGCAAGTTGCATTTGAAAAATGAAATAGATTTTTTTTAAATGGTCAAAAGTATTTCAAATGAGTTTCAAATTAATTTACAGGTAAAGAAGGGCATATATAATTTTGGCATATTTTAAAAAGTGCATATTGCATATGAAAACACAGCTGCACCCACAGCAGCTGGGTGCAAGGGGCAACGTGTGCCTCTGGTGCATCTGAAAATCGGTCAGATCTGCACCTCCATGTCAGCAATCAAACATAAGACCCACATGTAAGACACATATAAATATATATATATATGAACACAAAAAGACTGGGGACCAGTCTAATCCTTTGTCTACCTTTTTATCACATGTAAGCATTCTTATTGTAATAATATTCAAAATACTTTAATATTTAGTTTAGATCTTTCCCTTATTCTAATGAGATGCGACCGCATCCTTTGAATTACTGTGAGGTAGGAGAAGGCTCAGACACCTCAAATGAGAACAGCAATGTGAGCACGATAATGCAACAGCTCCTGCATCCCTGCTTTAAAGAGTAACTATAACACCAACTTAATCTACTCTCAATTAAATTATAATTACAATTCTTTGGAAGCTCCTCCTCCTTACCCCACAGCCCCTTTGAATCAGAATCACCGTGATCCACATGTAGAGAGCCTCTGAGTGCTACACCAAGCCATAAGACACCCCACTTTCCTGCCATTTCTGCTCAGTCCAACCATCGTGTCCTGCACAAGCAGGCCCTGTGCAAAGGGTTCCTCCCGCAATTCCTGCCTCTCCAAGCTGTTCCCACACGCACGAGCACTTTAGCCAAGCCTCACCCGCACACCCGTAACATCTTCAAAGCAAACCTCCATCGTTATCACCACTTACTTTAACAGGGGCTCGTTTAGTCACTTTTACTATTTCTTCCCGAACAAACGGCCATGATAACACGGCTGGCAGTCGGGAAACACAAGAAAAAGGCGATGTTCTGGAACGCACTGGGTGAGACTGTTTCCAAACTTTTCTGTCTTTTCAGGGATTTCCAGGTGTGTTATTTTTCACAGGAAAATGTGGGTATGTTGAGACCCTCGCAGGGCCACCCCACCTCACTCTGACCCATGCCCTGCTCAGGAAGGCACTTGGGGATACCCGAGCCATTGCCCCCTCCCTACCAAAAGCCACGGGAAGGAAAACTCCAGGGGGAACACTTGGAAATATTGCTAGAGGAGGAAAAGGGCTTGCTTTAAAGCCCGCAATTATTGTTGTTATTATTACAGGTTTTTTTCTAAAATCGTTTCCTCTCATTAGCGCGCCGTGGGGATGGAGACAGAAAATTAAAAGCAGCATCCCCAGTGCAGAGCGGGGTGGGATTTATTATGGAAATGTGCGACCCTGCCAAGGAGAGCCTCTCTGGGCAGCCACTTCCTCGGCTGTCCACCAGGAGAAGTGAAGGGGCGCCGTGTCCCCCCCTCCAGGTGCTCTGTGTCCCCCTTTCCCAGTCCCATCTCTGTCCAGGCGGTTGCGGGGCAAAGCCCCGATCCCACTCTGCCTCTCCAGCCTGATCCTCGGACTCCAGCCGCCCCCCGCACGCTTCAGAGCCACCCCAAATCCTCCAGTCCCACTCCCGGGAGCGGAGAGGAGGAAGGGGCACCCCCGTGGGTCAGGGACTGGTTTCTCGAGGTGGAGGGGTGCCACACTGAGCTTCGGCCGAGGGCTGAATCCCTCCTTCCTCAGGGAGGGAAAGCAGGTTTCTCCAAAAAAAAGCGCATGGAGAGAGACTGTGGGGAGCAGGGGGTGTCTCCCGGGGGGATGCTGAAGGGGGCACAGGGTGCCCTGGGCTGCGGGGAAACACGCCGGCAGTGCCCCGCGGGGATGGAGATAACGGGATGGCTCCGGGGGTGCGGGCCGTGCAGGCGGGCGGGCAGAGCACGGGGGGCACCGGAGCCAAGGGTGAGGGGGGCAGAGCTGGCGCACGGGGGGCACGGGAAGCGCGGCAGGACGGGGACACGGCGGCCACTGCAGGACCGGGAGAGGGGGGTGAGAGGCACTGCGGGGGCTGCACTCCGAGACATCGCGGGACGGGGGCATAGGAGGCACAGCAGGACGGTGACAGGATACAAGAAGGCACTGCAGGACTTGAACACTTGGAGGGGAGGGCGGGAACACAGGAGTCATTGCAGGACTGGGGGTCAGAGAAGCCCCCCGGGCCGCGGGGGCACAAGAGGCGTTGCAGGATGGGGGTGCACGGGGAGGCATTGCAGGGCTGGGGGCGTGAGGGGGGGCACAGGAGGCACTGCAGCCCGGGGGCCACCGGAGACATCCCGGGGGCGGGGGGGGACACAGAAACCCCTGCGGGCCGGTGGGGCACTGCGATGCTGCAGGAGGAAGGACGGGAGGGCACAAAAGTCCCTGCGGGCCGTGGGGCACAGAAGGCACTGAAGGACGGGGCTGGGGGGTGGAACTGCGGGACACACACAGAGAAATCCCTCCGGGCCGCGGGGCACAGAAGCTCCTGCAGGACGGGGATCACCGGAGACACTGCGGCCGGGGGGTGGGGGCACAAAAGCCCCTGCGGG